>WAAB01017898.1:24349-111300 GCA_013389865.1 Piaya cayana
GAGGTGATTTGGAAACAGCTATGAATTTTAGTAAGAGAGTTAAAAAAGCCTATTTTATTCTGTTTCCTAATACAAAAAGGAAAATTAAGGTATACCTTTTTTTTTTTTTTTTTTTTTCCAGGAATGGTGTCTCTAAATGATCTGACTTGAGTAAAATTGCGGGTAATGGAGTAAATTACAAGTACAAAAAGCAGGTGCCACAAGGGCAGAGCGCGCTCTCTCTTGAGCGAGCCTCAGATTTTAAGCCCTGAAAGAGCAGCTTGACACCGTGTGACAGACCTGCCAATATTCCTAATCCACGTCTTTATAAATACACATTCCCAAGAGGGGCAAAGGGGTGATGAGGGAGGACAGTGAGTGCAGCAAGGAAGAGCTCTCATCCTCGGGCTGTGCTTGCGGGAAGCAGATGAAGGTGCTCACAGCCTAAGTGGATTAAGCCTGGGGAATGTCAGTTGAGAAATGGGAGCTACAGCCTGACATAAAGATCTTGAGAAGCAAGAGGATTTGCTTATGACCAGCTAGACCCCTGGAGGAAGTGAGGGAGGGTCCAGTCTTGCTGGCATTTCCTATACTGATTGAGGACATGGAACCTCCTCCTCCTTGGAGTAAGTTCTATTAAGTAAGGAAGATGCACAAATTAAAGCATGATGTGATCTTTCAAACTTTTAATGTTGTTATCATAGTAAACACATCTCTATTTTTCCCCCTAAATTTACATATGCAAAAGAAGCCCTGCTGTGTTTCACATACATAGTATCTGTGCTATAAAATGGCAGCTGTGATTTCACATCAGTCTTCCAGCCCTCAGTAAAGTTTTTTCTTCTTGTCCTAATACTGCAAGAGTTAACAGCTTAGGGGATGGAAAAAGGTCTGAAAGTCTCCTGGAAGATAATACTTGAGAAGACAGGTTTAAGCTAAATAAGAAAGCAGATTTCATCAGCCTTCTTGGAAACAACCTGACCAGACACTTGTGATCCGTTGCTAAATTTGGCCTTTGCCTTTTCCACGTACAGGAAGAGAAGAAAACGGCAGCAGTAATCCCCAGTGAATTTGGACACGCACATGAGGGACTGAATGCCTTTGTTTGTTATAGGTCCGAGGTAAATGGGTGTTGCAAACATGACTCATGACAAGCTTAATTAAGACAACAAACATGGGAAATGTAGCAGAAGGTCACGCATCTTTCTTCACAGTTTTGGCAACTGAAGACTTTTCAGAGAGATTTCAGAGAGATTTCAATGTGCTGCACAAGCACAAATATAAATAGAGTTTTAATACTGGTTTTCTCTTTCTCAAAATGATTTTTATATTTTTTTGCTGGTGTTAAAATAGCCAGAATACAAAAAAAAAACCAAACAAACCACCACCTAACCTAATGCATGAATACATTAACTTGTGGCAAGCCAAACTACAGCTGATGAAAATAAAAGATGTTGTGAACATATGACAAAACTCCTACAGTCAATTTGGTCCTGCCCCAACAATGACGAATTTGCTCCTGGATGAATCAGAGTGAATGTATCAGACACTCAAATACCCACCTATCGATGCGAAACCTGCCTGGTTATCAAACTTTCAAATGCATATTTGGTGTTGGAATGAGCTCACTCACTGATGGAGCAGTTTGTTCCAGACTCATTACCTGAGCTCCATCTCCCTACCAATGTTGTGTGGAGCCTCAGATTTTGGTTCAGAAAGGTTTCTTCCTAAACCAGCTTGAATTTCAAACAAAATGATCCTGACAAGTCGATACCTACAGACAGAGAGTTCTTGAGAAGGTGGTGGTGATATCACCTCTGTTAAGTGGACAACAAATTCAGACAGGGGCACTGATTTAATGCCTCATTCATGGGAGGCACTTCTGAGAACTTCCCACACATTTGGAAATCTTAGTCCTATAAACTTGCAGCACTGTGCTTAACACCTGACAAATAACATAGCACATTGTGCTCTGGATGGGCTCCATTTACTTTAATTGTACACCTGAAAGGTAAGCGTCCCCTCAAGTTAGTCAGCTGGGCTCTTCCTATAGTCAGCTGAGAAATAGAGGTAGGTAGGAATATCTGGCAGGAATTGATCTCATCCTGAGCTACATGTCTGCAGTAAATGAGACAACTCCATAGGTGCCTATTTCTCAATGGGGAAGCCAGACAAGGGAGCTGAGGCTGCAACTGAGGCTGCCGACCTAACTTTCTGAGGGCTAAAATTGAACTAAATGAATCCCAGCCCCAGAAACAGGAGAACTTGTGCCAAACCACTCCTTCACACAAAGGTCTTGTAAACACATGCTTCTTCAAGACTTTAGACAAGTTTATACAAAATATTTGAAAATTCTATTATAAAATTAAATTCTCTTGCGGGTGTTGAAGCCCAGTAAGGCAGATTTGTACTGGTGTGGGCAAAACCCATAGCATGTGAAACTGATTATCTGGGAGGGAGCTTTTCAAAATATATGATTTTCAGGTTAATGCAGCCTCTCGATTTTCCCTAGAACTTGTGCTCTTAAAGCCTATAGAAGAAACTGGATATTCCCTGTCCAAATTAAAAACAAGTATTAAATTGATGAAACTGAGAAAGTGAAATTTGGATTCTGCAGTGAGTTTAAGACACAGCCCTGGCAGAGTCTATCCCAGGATTCGAAAGTATTTTAAAATGTATCTAGATAGAAATTTCCAAAGTCACAAGAAATGCCGATGTTTTTAAAAACCTGCCCCTTTGTTTCTACCTTTCTTTTGAGTCCCTTAAATTCAAAGTAGTAAAACCACTAAGTCATTATAATTTCAGATTGTCTACTGGCTTCTGTGATTAAAACATCCCATTTACATAAAGTGAATATACGTGTTTGAGTGAAGGTTTTGCATGGTTTACTGTTTAAAATCAATGGTTTGGATCACTCTAGTTACATTTATGGATGGATTTATCAAAGTATTCTCCATTAAATCACTATTTTATTTTATTTTAGCACCCTACTAATAATTACGAAACTAGATCAGTCTGATTTTCGCTTAAAGAGATTTTGTCACACAACCCCCAGCATTCATATTAAGCATGTTTACAAACCAGGAAAGCAAGCACATGGCCAGTGTGAATTTCTGGAGAATCTAAGGATGGGCAATTTTGCCACCAGATTCCTTAAAAGCTCCTGTGCTCTGTTTTTCAGGGAAGATCTGTAAGGCCCAATTATTTACAGGGACAGAAAAACATTGCAAACATGGAAAATGAATTCCCACTCTGCAAAACTCTGGTACATGCATAAAGACTACACAAAACAGTGATAGGGAAAGGTCTTTCCTCCAGGATTGGCACAAGCATCTGCGCTGCAGGAGGAAATGCTCCCAACCATTGCAAAATGACGTTGCAACAATATCCTGAAGTCACCTCTGTTGCAAGCTGTTGTGTTTGGGAACGCTGCAGCGGGATTAAACAGCACTCTCGAACAGATTAACCAAAGCACAGCAGCAGCTCTGTGCGGGTCCCTTAGCTGAACTGGTGACAGCAGGATGCTGTGTGTTCTCTGTGCATCCCGGCTGTGCGGTAGGAGCAGCTCTCACCAGCCAGGCTTTGCTTCCCCCGCGCACAGTGCTCAGTGTGAATGTTTTGGCATGAAAGAGGAATTGTGGTCACGGACTATTTTGTCGGAGGCCCCCATTTTTCGCTGGCTGGGGTTGCGCTGCAGTGAGCTCAGCATCCTGCAGGGTCCTGTACAGTCAGCCTGGCTGTCCCAAGAAAAGAATAGCATCGACTCATTAGTCTAACACCTATCAACTTGAATGTCCTATGAATTCCTCTTAAAGCTCATTTAAAACCCAGAAGCTAAAGGGCAGATGAGCACTGTAATGGAGGAGGAAGTATCATGTTTTACTACCAGATTTGAGAAAAATCCTATTCATAGCCCTTCTGGGACCATACTGGCTTCTGAAATATATTTTCTCTTGAGATCTGAGCCAAGGATGCAAGTCACAGTGACACGACTTCTGTGAAATTTGCATTTGCAAGGGACAGAAGGGAGAAATCTGTATAACCACAAAAAAATTGCTTTGAATACCAAGGCAAGAATGCACAAGTAGGATTTTTTTTCACTCCTTATTTTTTTTTTTTAGTGTGACTATGTGGGGGGTTTTTTTAGATAGAGAAGACCTTTGAGGATAACGAGGAATTTTGGATGATGAGAATAAGCAGGTCTCACATCAGAATAGTGACACTGGTAGCTCTAGTGAGGATGGTTTGCTCTCCTGTGCCTTTTATTCAATGC
Organism: Piaya cayana; assembly: GCA_013389865.1. Lineage (NCBI taxonomy): Eukaryota > Metazoa > Chordata > Aves > Cuculiformes > Coccyzidae > Piaya > Piaya cayana. Next base: position 28,602 of record WAAB01017898.1, read on the forward strand.
GGAATGGTAATAACTAATGAAGAAAGGACTCTGCAGGTCTTATTGAGTCATCTCAGGCAAAACTCCCCTTTTAGATAAGGAAACTTTACCAGAGTGAGAGCCCAACATAGACTGTAAAATCTGGTCATTAAATCCTCAGCTAAGCTGATAAAAACCCAAAATCCTTCAGACAGACAAGTGAAACAGGATTTCCAACCTCCATAGTTATTCACATCCTACAAATGAGCTCTGGCATCTGTGGCAGAATTGTTAAAGGAGTATTGATCTCCTGCAAAATTTGGTGTGTAATAGTAATTTGCAGACATGGAGAGAATATTGAATCCTCCTCTCTTGTTATTCCCCAGTGGGCTGATCAGTTGGGGAATGCTGGAAATGCAGATGGCATTTCCATTTCTCCTCTTCATCCATCAAGTGGTCAGTTGATGGTCCCTCCAGCTGGTCATTGGTTTTGTTTTTTTCCCTTTCACAAATAATATTATTGAACGTTGATGTATGACATAGCCATTAGGCTATAAAGCAAAGGTTTAATGAAGGGAACTCGTTATGAACAGGCTCTTGCTCCTGAGTAAAATGAAAGCAATTTCTTTCCAGGTAGCATTTAAGATAACTGGTCCTGTTAAATGTATTTTTATGTCAATGCACATTTGTCCTGGTCTGAGTGTTACAACCTACATCTGCAGGCAGGACCGTGAAGCAATTTTCAAGAAGAATAGCCATGAGAACACCAGCGTTGCCTCACCCCAGTGAGAGTTAAACACGGTCCTACCAGCTGATGGCACATTCAACCACAGCAGGGAGGAAGCCCCAGGGTGCCATTTCACATCTAGTATTTCTACCTGACCCATCAGTGTCAGACCCTTCCAGGTGTCTCCCTTGGGCTGCTCTTACACACATCTCAGGAGAAAAAAGTTGTCTTGTCCTCAGAGAAAACCACTACTGCTTTTTTACTGAGGACTGCTCGAGCCATTAGTGTCTGGAGTAGGGAACTTGGGTCAGTGAGCTTGTGTCACACACTTGACCTCTTCATCTCCTTTGAAATATCTATCCAAATTTGGCCAAGCAATAAATGTCTATAAAAAAAAATCCATACATACATAATCCATGGAGACTTCTGACTCCAAATCAGGTTTTGAGCAGTAAAAATGAAGCATGAGACCACGTGCTGGCGAAGAAAACAAGATATTGAATAGCTGTTCATTAATCAAGTGCTCGGAGAGAGGGGTACAGCAGTAAAAAATAGCATGCAGTTCTTATAATTGAAGGCTGTTTCAGGACGCATATGTACAGAGGGAGGTGGGGGAGTGAAGTAATATCACACAAGCAACCTTAATTTACATGTCTTACTTGTGAGTGCTCAGCTTGGTAATTCTGCTGATGCTCTATGGGCACAAGGAGGTTTCTTTTTCTGTTGCATAGAGTCCTTTGCTGCCTTTCAGTTCCCTGTACTTCTCTGGCTTTACAAGATGTGGAATATTTGCGACTGCCTTGTGCTGCAATGATGTGATTGCAGAGCTCTTTTCAGCTCTGTGGAAGAAATGAAAGGTTGCGCTCACTGCAAGCAGTTGCTAAGACAGAAAGAAAGAAACTCTATTTTAAGCTGTTCCACAGAAGCACATACTGGCTTGATTGGTTATTGATTCCAGTTTCATTATGGAGAGAGCACATTTTTAGCCACAAACATGTGCAGCCACGTGTTGAGTGTGACGACTGTATCAACTGTAAGGCTCTGCTGTGGGCTGTACTGAGCCTGAGCATGTGAAAAGTTGAGGACCTACATTTCTCAATATAGCGAATAGCACTAGTCTCTTAAGGAAAGTTTTCTTGGCTCCTTCAGCTGTATTGAGCTTTGGATTCAGTTCGGTTAGGAATTGTTTGTGACTTGGATCTCGCAGGCTGTCTCTAAACTGGTGAATTAAACAAAGCCTCGGACTGCTTTGGCCATTGGAGTATGACCGTCTGTTCTGCAAAACTGTTGGATTAGTCAAGGGAGTGGTGGAGCCCACATGAATTATTGCCCTCCTGAACTGTGCCTAGGCATGGGAATGAGTTTTTAAGAGGCGCTACAGGCTTTTCTGTGCAGGATGGATTCGCTGCCAGACCACATGCATGGGCATGTTCAGTGTACTAGGAAGCCATGGATATACATAAATATAGGTGTGTATATACATAAACATAAGCAGCCTTATTTGCCAGAGATACACAGCCAGGTAATGCCTTGCAAATCTGTATTTCAGTACTATATGGGGAGAAGCAAAATCACGCATCTTCCCTTGGAAAGAAGAGATGTGGGGACTGAACAGTTTTGGTTCTCCTTTTACCCCAGAGAAGCCAGACTGGAAGTTTTGTGGCATTTCACTGTTATCCAAGGGCAGGAATAATATGAGCAGGGAGTAGGAATGCCTACAGGTTTTTGGGATGCCCTTTCTTCAGAGCTGTGCCAGTCCAGTCTTTAGTTGAGAATAAATAAAAACAAAGTACCTCCCTGAATCAGTGTTTGTAGGAACAGAACACAGGGTCAGGCACATTTAAAAAGGACATTTTTTCCCCTGAAGAAAGCCAGAGTCTATGAAAATGAACAACAGAAAGACTTGGAAACCGTTAGCTATTTCCTGAAGGCTTTTCCCATTCCTTCTCATGCAAGTCAATGCATGCTTTGCCTGGATGAGAGTGTGTATTCCTTTTTTTTTCAGAAGCACTGGAGATATCTTATTTTCCTTTTGTGGGAAGGTACCTGACCCTGCAAACTTTCCCCATTTCTTGGCCTGGGGGAACCGAAATGTGGTTACTTGAGTGGGCTGCAAAAGCCATCTGCTTGAGCTTGTTTTCAGAGGAGGCTTAGGGCAGGCATCCCATGACAACAAAAGAAGAGGAAGGAGTCCTCTCAGGGCCTGTTGGCACTGGACTGCTGTTGAAACAGTTGCTTCTGAAATTCCTTCTCATTTGTGTTGTTAATGGTGTTTTAGGAACAGCTGCGCATGTGCATGCAATATTACATCTGTTTGTTCAGATAGGCTGACTACCTCAAGCAATACTCTCGGTGTTGGTTGACGCATGTTGAAATCTACTTTCTGCCTGATTTCGGGTAGGAATTACAGACCTCATTCTATGCTGACTTGAGAATCTAGACAATTGTCCTAAATTCTGATAATTCATTTGTTATCTGTCAGCAGGATTCTGGCCAAAGTCTGTGATGAGACTTGTCTGACCTGCAGACACAGGTTTTCCCTCTGTGTCTGGCAGGAAAAAGGACAAGTTATTGCTAGAAATTTGCCCTCTATAGGCCTGGGGTATGGCCAATATGTACATCTGCAGCTATATTCTCCCAGTTCAAAACAGCTCCATTTCTTGTTCCAGTTTCCCTAAATATTTGATCAGGCTATAAATCTTCCTCTTTGGTCCAATGAATATTTAATTGTGTGTATAAAGTCAAACAGCTTCAACAAGAGGCATTTGGAGCGATTCTCCTCCACCACAGCACAGAGCCATTTAATTACTGTTGTAGAGCCATGACAAGCTCTGCTCTGACTCAGACAGCACAAAGGTTTGAACATGGGCTTTCCCCACAACTGTGTTGTAGGGTCCAAAGAAAAGGGAGATATTTTCTTGGTCTTCCCTTGGGGTTTTAGCCCCACTTGCCTCAATTTGGCTGGTCTTGATGTCTGTGTCTATATTTCTGAGTCAGGACCTGAACCTGGGCTCCCAGGCCATGGGCTGAGTTGGTGCTCTGTTGTTGAGGGTTGTTTCCCAAGGTAGAGGATTGGGCTTGGAGAGAGCTGGTTGAAGGAACCAAAGCAGAGGTGGAAACTGGATGTGGTGACCTCTGCTCCTTTCTAGTTTTAAGAAGTGTTAGGAAGTGTGCCCACAGTGCCCAGTTGCCCCCAGGCCTTATGTGGGGGGAGCCTGGTTTCTTGACTGAGGATTGAGAGTTTGCTAGGTATCAGCGGGATGAAGAGGAGTGGGATATTGCAGTGCTAGCATGGTACCAAGAGCCTGTTTTCTGGCCTTGATACTTGGTTAACCCTAGACTCAAACACATCTGTGTTCTACAGTCCTCTCATCCTTGAAGAAGCAGGGGGATAGATTTTAAATTAGAATAATAATAATACCATTCGCTAATCAGCTGGAATGACTTGCTTCCACCATTTTGGTCATCACAGATAAAGGGATTTGGCCCTTCATTTTTTTTTTTAATGTACTGTAACTTTGGTTTCTGGAAGTGCTTCTTTTTTTCATACACTTCAAACACGGGGCTCAAAATAGGGAGAACAGAATCAAACTTAGCATTTCATGTTTCTCACCACTTCACTAGCAGAAAATGTGTTTCCAAAAGCAAGCCAAGACTACATCAAAATCATATCATCCCTTGTCCTTTTCTGCTTAATGATCCATCTTCATGTAGATCAGTTAGCACAAACACTTATTTATTCATCCTTTCACTAACCAGTCAACCACAAAAATATAACTGACATTTAAATGGTGCAGGAGGAGAGACAGGCAGGTTTGCCAGGCTGGAGATAGGGCCAGTATTTCCACAGTGTAATAAGAAGGCTCAAACAGACACCAGATGAATTAATTGAGACTGAACTGGAAGATATGTTTTTTGCTAAGGTTAATGACAGCTGACAGCTTGACCTATTCTTGCAGTTTGCTGTACCAGCATCAGTCCCAGGTTCTGTTTGTGCCTTCTTTCTTCAGATATCCAATGTTGGATTTAGCTTCTGCACAGGGTGAGGAAGTCCAGCCCTTTGCAGGTCACCCCCCAGCCCCAGTCCCCATTGCTGGGTGTCCCCAGGCATGTACCAGGGACTTCTCCCAGTATTCATTCCCTAGAGTCCCTCCCCACTGCTGTCAGAAGCACAGTGAGAAAGCTGACAGTAGTGCTAATGGGGCATGAGTGTGTATCAATGTTTGTCATGTGGATATTAGAACTTGTGAGTATGTTTACCAGCTGCTTCCATGACCTGGAGTTGGACTTTTCCTACAGGGGTCCATTAGCAGAATTTTCATACTGTATTTATTCTTGGGGAAAAGACATTGAAACAACATGACCCCAGACTGACTAACAAACCTGAAAACTGCAGAGTAAATTGTCACATGGAAAAGGCACAATCTGCTCAGTGCCTGCCTGGTAACGGCGCTTTCTTGTTCTTCTGCTTATTTTAACCTAATGTTTCTATGCAGGTAGCATAAGGCCATAGGCAAAAACATCTCACAAGTACTCATTGACTACAGATGTGTCAGGTCACTGTGGATTTCACAGTTGTTATCACTGATTGTTATCACCTTGGAGCCTAATGAGACACTAGTAGGAGCAGCTTGAACTCTCAGATGATTTTTGTGCTTGTAACACATTTTTAAGACACATCTTGAACTGTGGATAAGAGTTGAAGGCACATATCAACACTGCCAGGTGGAACCTGAAAAGTGATCCTTATGGTTGCTGTCTCCGTAGGAACCACCAAACTCACCAGCTGGAGAGGAGACTAAAGGGCAGACTGAGGCTAGTATCTTATGTGGACATCATTCCTTTTTAAAGCCAGGGTTAGGTCTCTTCATCTAGGACAGAATGTGCACCTGAATAACCATACAAAAAGGTGCCAAACCTCCAAAATGGAGGTAGAAATAAAGTTTTGGTCCTGAAATGGACCTAAGCATAGTCATGGGTAGTAGGTTATGTAGGGAAGATGCAGATGTGCCAATGTTGGGAATCTCATTTGTAGTAGTTTCCAAAAGGTGTTAACAATTACAGTTAGTAGATTCAGCAGTGGTGTTTGGAAGATGTGGAAGGCTTGGGTACTATGAGTGGGATTCATTACACCACTCACTGGATAGCAAAGTCTGAGGTTCCCCTTACTAACCATGGAGAGAGCAAGGTTCATTTGGCTGAGCTTACAAATGTATCTTAGGGTACCATGGCTTTCCCTCTGGAGGTACCTCTCTTAGAAAAATACCCTGGAAACAATTTGCTTTGTCCTGGACACGTTTCCTATAAACATGTAAGTGAGATCAGATGATTCTTACTACCATGTTGCAAGAAATCTGCTAAGAACAATATATATAAACAGGAGCAAATGGATTCTGGTCCTTGGCTTGTACTGATTAATCTTCCTTTGGAGCTGGCCTTGGTTTTCCAAATTGTAGCACAAGTGCTACTGATAAAAACTGCAGTGAGTTTCATTTAGTACTTCTCACCAGGTTGTACAGAGCAAAAAATTCTAATGTAGCGGATATCCTGGGTACCTTCTGCAGACATTTTTTGCTCTTGAAGACCATTTGGCAGACAGTTTAATCCCTCACCTAGAATTACTTCCTTCCTCCTCTTGTACACAAAATTGAGTTGGTTTTCTGCTGTTTGAGCATGGTGTCTCCCTGGTCTGCCCAATGTTAGAATACAAGGGCAGCAGTACAGATCTTCGTGGTTTTGTTGTCCCACCTCTATCCCTAATGCTTTCAGCACTATTTCAGCTTCACATTTGCCCCTGCATGTTCACTCTGACCCAAGCCCTTATCAGCTGCTACAGCCGTATCCAAGGCCGACTTTCATAATACTGAACATTCATTTTTTGCCATTTTGTGGGAGAAGAAAGCACTAAGCAACTCATGTGTGAGCTCTCAGACTCTTCCAGGAGAATGCTGCTAATGGACTGACTCCCAAGGCAAAGATCTTTCCCATCCCCCAAGGATTTCCATGAGATGTGTGGGCACTTGGCACTTCAGATTAACAAGTCCTCCTGCCCAAGCAGGTATTTGTACTGATTTTGCTCACTTTTTCTTACAGAGGAAGAGCTGCTTCCAGAAAAGACGCTCTTACAAGGCTCAGTCCTGTGCTGGGGGCTCCTGCACTGTATCAGGCTTTGCATTTATTTATGGGCTAATAGAACAGTTGTATTTTACTCAGACCCACTACGCACCTGAGGAAAAACAAAGCCAAATATCTCCCAATGTTACCAATTGGTCCTGTTGTAGAGTGGTTCTGTCAGCAACTTATTTAAGACCTTAATCCCTTTCAGCAATTAAGGTGGAGTTCAAGGCAGTGTGGGACTGGAAACAGGAGTGATTTTCACTTGAATTTTCATCTTTTATTTTCTCTAGTGTTATAACCTGATGAAGAGGCAATGGCATTTCACAATGTGCTGTTCCATTCATTGTTGCCTGCTTAAAATGAGGAAGGTGGAGGAGTAGGAAGAAAAGACTCCTTTAAATCTGTACAGGAGCATGGGTGCCTGTAAGAGCCGTTTAAATAAGTAGAACCACTTTAGCTTGTTGATCGATTTCTGCACTGTAATTTATGCTGCCATTCACACAGCGTCAGAAAGCTATTGTGAACCTTTGTATAAACCCACGCTATAGACTTGAGGGGCTCTAGTCCATAGCTCTGCCAGCACAAGCATACTGGTGATAGGATAATGGCAGGTTTTGCTCCTAAAGGGTTTGATTTCTTTATTTGGAGGGGGTTGATGTACAAGAGGAAAAACTTTAACGATTCCCAACAGACCACCCGCTTAGCTATTAACAAAAGTAAAGCTACAGTTTATGCATCCTAATAGAGGTGAGTTTTGAGAAAAGATGTGAAATACAAACCAGGACCTTTCACAGATGATTTCTGGAAGGCACTTCATGAAATACCACATCAGTGAGATATCTCAGGAGAAATATCAGGCTGGGAAACTGCTTCAGAGTAGCAGCTAGGGGAAAGATACCATTTCTTTGATCATCACCAGTCATATGATAAGGGAAGCTAGAAGGAACATCATTCAGGAGGATAATGTGTGCTGTGAGCAACTGGGGAATGGGCTTGGCATTGGTGAGACGGCTCCTTGAATACTGTGTTCAGTTCGGGGCCCCTCGCCACAAGAAGAATGTTGAGGCTCTGGAGTGAGTCCAGAGAAGAGCGACTAGGCTGGTGAAGGGGCTGGAGAACAGGTCTTATGAGGAACGGCTGAGAGAGCTGGGGTTGTTTAGCCTGGAGAAGAGGAGGCTGAGAGGAGACCTTGTTGCTCTCTGCAACTACCTGAAGGGAGGTTGTGGAGAGGAGGGTAATGGCCTCTTCTCCCAAATGACAGGGGACAGCACAAGACGGAATGACCTCAAGCTCCACCAGGGGAGGTTTAGGCTGGACATTAGGAAAAATAAATTCATGGAAAAGGGTCATTGGGCACTGGGACAGGCTGCCCAGGGAGGTGGTTGATTCACCTTCCCTGGAGGTGTTTAAGGCACAGGTGGACGAGGTGCTGAGGGCCATGGTTTAGTGATTGATGGGAATAGTTGGACTCAATGATCCAGTAGGGTCTTTTCCAACCTGTTGATTTTATGATTTTATGATTCTATGATTCTAGGACAATCGCATAAAGGAAGGATGCTAAGGACAGGATCCATCTCAGCTAACATTAAACATTTAGTCATCTAGGCTCTTTTTGTGGTCAGCAGAGGCAGCACTTTGAAGGCGTGATTCTTCTGACCTATTTTGGGCACTAACCTACCTAGTATGAGATGACTTACCCTTTACGTATACCTGTTTCTTCATATTGATTCTGAGGGGAGCTTCAGACATAAAGCACAGATAGTCATTTTAGGTACATCAATGAAAGTTTGACAAATCCTCCTTTGCATGTGCAGTGCGACTATAAGAGAGGACATCCAACGCCACATGGTGTCCAAGTCACCGTCCACCTTTGTCTCCAGGAGATACAAGTAACTAGAAAGACAGAGGATGGAAACCAAGAAAAGAAGACAGACAAAAGAGGACAAGGAGCTTTGGTTCAGCTACATTATGTTTCTGCCCTCACCAAGAGCTGCTGTATGTAATATGGGAGATGTAGGCTGAAGACAATAATGAAAGAAAATAAAAACTTCTACATGAACAACCAACATTATCATAACTATCAACTAAAAAAAGGATAGTGCTATTTTCTCATTAGAGTTCTTTCTGAAATTGCATTCTGGAATATTTATGGACAACCTTAAACTTGCTGAAATGTAAATTTTGCACTGAAAATCAGGTTTTGCATGGGCAAAAATGAAAGTTTTTGTGATGACTGCAGCACAAATATCTGTGAATGGTTCTTTAATCTGTGTTGCCAGAAATGTCACAAATCTGTTCAAAACTCCAAGGAAGGGAAGTGGTTAGAAATTCCTAACACTGCTTTTTCAGCCAGAATAGCCATTTTGTGTGTATTTCATATGAAACATGTCTTCAGGACTTGATATGTCTTCATTCTGGGCCCCGTATTGTGCCAAAGAAATTCTCAGTGTTTAACAAATAATAATAGAAATAAGCTGTGTAAGCATATATGAATCTTCACTTTTATAATTTTACGTGTAGAAAAATGATCTCATAGACACATAGGAAATAGAGCAGATGGTAAAACGTGTGTTGGACTAAACACAGGCAGCAGACTAAGTCTCTTAGAGAAGAAGAACACAAATGCTGGAGAGTCGCCTCCAGTCATGCACATGAAGCATATTTGTGAACAGAGATAAATGGAGCACAGATCAAACCAAATTAGGAGATCACCTTTGATCTATTGTTTTCTCCTATTACTGCAAGTGCAATGCTGTGATTTGTCATCCTCCTCAACGGACATTCAAACGTGTTTGCTCCAGGACAGCCCTCAGCTGGTTTACTGGGTATTGAGTACCCAGCTGCATTATTCCAATTTCAAACTTGTGCAATTCCGCTCACTTCAGTCATCTTTCATCTGTAGTGAAACTGGTTTGAGGACGTGGTTCTGGATAAGGTCTTGTAGTTCAACCCTGCTGCTTCTTTCCTCCAGATATCTTTGTTGGCAGAGATGGATGAAATTTAGTTTATACTCCTGTTTCAAAGCATGGCAGTTTCTAGGGCCAGGTTGCAGTCTTATGCAACAGTAAGGTAAGTTGGGAAAATTGGGAATAACCATGAACTACCTGAGTTCAAAACTGCTACTGGAAGAAAGGAAGTGAGAAATGGAATTATGCCAGACTGCAAGGATGTTTTGCTCAATCAAAACAGAGGCCAGTGGAGCATTATAAAAGCAAAGCACGCAAATAAAACTCTTCACAACGTATTCCCCACCAGAAAGTTTGTAGGTAAACAAGAGCTGCACATCACAGATCCATTAAAGCTGAGCTGATAGATTCCTTCAAATGATATAAATGTAAATATTATGGGTGCAGGTCTGGCCAATTTGAAGCCCCTGATTTATGTGGTGTATTAGATTTATGCCTGCCTCAGGACAAAAATTATCTTCTGCTGTCATGTCAGTTTTTATTCTCTTTTCATTTTGCTACAGGGTATCTGATGGGCTATTCCGGAATGTTAAATACAAATCACCACAGTTCTGTATTAGATATGCTTCTCTCCATTATGCAGATCATGTGCTTTGGAGACCAAACAGACTCATGTTTATCCACTGACATTTTCCACTGATATCAATGGCAGTGGCTTTGGAGCAGTTATTGGGGATTTCACTGCAGAATTTAGTGATGAAAATGCAAGAAAAAATGAAATTAATTAAAAAAATATTTTCCACCCTTTTAAAATTTTAGATAATAGGTTTTCTTCTGTTACAATGGTAGCATAAAATAACCAAAATACAGAGCAGACTATCTGGAAACGGAAGAAAAATCAATGAGTTTTTTGTATCAGATGCTGAGATTTCTGTGCTGAGATACATGGAAGTAACAGGATCTTTTTTGTGGGGGGTTGGAACTTGGGGTGGTAGTGTGTGTGGGGGCTTTGGGTTTTTTTAAAGATCAGTTTATCTACTAGTAGGCTAATATGTTAGTTTAAAGCACAGGGTCTTGGAAGAGAGGGTCTGGATCCTGCCTCTTCCATTTACCCAGGTGTGTGTCTTGGGGAAATGCCTCTCTACCTCTGTTTTCACAAGGGTAAGCCACGTCTGCTTAAGTGATAGAGTTATTTAGACAACATTATTAATAACACGAATCCTGAGCACATCCCATCTCCCTTATATAAATTATACCAGTATTAGAAGTAGCAGCGTGATTTGAAGTAAACCACACAGACTTTTTACTGGTGAATGCCAGTGGGAGGTAGGGACAGAGGAAAGAAGTAGCAGGTGCTGGCCTGAGGGGAAATTGTCTTCGTGATCTCTACAACTCGCCTTACTGATAACTGGAAGGAGATTTTCCTAATAGAAAAACCTGTGAACTATATGAGGAGGCTAATCCACTTGACCCTTGCCTTATCCTAAGCCTTCAAGCCATCATGACATTTCATTTCTCACCAGCTGCAAGACCACTTCTTGGGGTTTGTTTTCATCACAATGCAAAGCCAGCATTGTTCAGCCCAGGAGGAAGACCAGAACAGGGATGCTGGAGTAGGGCATGTGAGCAGGGGCATAGCATTCATATTTGGAGAGGGTGAGAGCTGGTGGCAGTGAGAAAGGTAAACAGGGTGTGTTTGTGCAAGTGACCTTATTTATATCAGCATGATGAGGAGGGACCAAATGTCCTGCATTAAAGGAAGTGAGCCCACACGCATATGGGAGCGAGTCCAGCATTATGTGGCTGGCACAATGCCAGGGGCTTCTTTGCAGGGTGACAGCTTGGGGTTTTCAGGGCGGCTGTCATCCTCAGCATTGGGTCTTTGAAGATCTCTGTATTGCTGACTGTGCAGAAATGGGCATGGCACTGGTGGGAAGGGCATTCTGCTCTGGTACCCGCTGTCCTTTCAGCAGGTACCAACAATACAGCCCCTGTGGTGCTGCATACACCCTTGCAAGTGATTAATTCAAAATCATAATTTGTTAGTTCAAGATTTGACCACTGAGTAGCTCATGGATCAATCCTGACATAATTTCTTTTTTTTTTAACACCATATTTGTTATTATTTGAATATTTTTGGTGGATAATTATCCAGTGTGTACTCTGTACAGCAGAATCTATGAATATTTGCTTTGGCTTTTCCTTTCAGTTAGTTAGGGTGTGTGTTTGCTGGCCTAGATCTCAGGCCATTGTTTCTGATTATGTAAATTAAATTTTAAAACAAGAGAATAATAAATACAGACCAGAGAATAAGGCACATTCTGTGGCTATTTCACATAGGCAATTTTTCTTGCTCAGAACTTGTGATTATTTACACATGTACTTAATGGCTGTTCACATATCATTGATACCGAGTAATAGGCACATAATAAACAGTACTGACTGAGCTTGGCGGGTACTTGGAATCATCCCTCTTTTTCTTCTGTTTTTCCTTACCCTTTTCTCCTTTCTGTTTGACTATGGAGGCACTTCTAAAGAAGAGGAAGAAAACCTTCATTTGGAACTGCATGAAACCAAAGGCTGGGTGTAACCAGCTTCAAATCCAGACAAGAATCAGCGTGCAACTTCATGTGTTACTGTTCTTGTCATTCAGCATATCACATGGATAGGTCGTGCTTTAAAAACACATGGAGGGTTGCTGTCACACGTGTGGTTATGTATGGATGCACATGCACACCCGTCAATGTTCCACTGCACCCCATTCAGCTGTCGTGCCAGCAGCAGCCCAGCTACAGTGAAGAAAACTCAGCCTGGATGTTTCCTCAGCAACCCAGATGGGTTTTACTCCCTATGCTAAGACCCATTTTGCCACAGCTAAAACGGCACCCGAGCTGCCTGTTGTAGAGATTATCCAGATAAGAAATTATTATACTCCTCACAAAAGCTAAAGACTTCCCCCCCCCCCAGCTCTTTGAATAAGATCTTGTGGCTATGTTACAGGCATGACTTCAAGACATCAAAACTTCAGCATTAAGTGCCACAAAATTATGTCCAAGCCTCATCTGTGATCACGATAACTCAAATGGCAAGCATTACTAAAGAATTAGTAACCCATAATTTCTCATCCCACAAGCAAATTGCTGGCAAATCTTCCTCATGGTCTTTTAAAAGTAAGAGATCAAATTGAAAGAAAATACATTCTGAATGCCTCTGGAAAATATTTTTTGTAAAACACTGAAGAACACATGTCCTACTGATGTGCAATTTTATTATTTGCAGGCACTTTTGTACACTGCTTGAGCAGATCTAAATTTAAACTTGGGGCTGTGATGGTAACTTGCTATGAGAGAATGGAGATAAAGAGGTGGGGATGGTTGCTATTTGCACATTGCTTGTGAGAGAGTAGAAAAACCTTTGGGTGACGGAGAGGTTTCTACTGGGTTTGAAGGCAAGGTACAGATCAGCCTGATGACCACATGCTGAGGGAATTCTGGCAGGAAAATATCTCGTGCCGTGATTCATCTAATCTTGGGAAACAATACAAGCCAGCAGCAGCAGTGCCTCTGTGACCTACCTCACTAGCCATGGTATTCCCTTTCCATCACTGCACCCTGTTCCTGAGATTAGGGAGGACCAGGGCTGCTAATTGCTCAGAACCCCCTGCTCTGAATGAGTATTTTCATGGTGGGCTGGAAATACAGCCCATCCTCAATGTAACCTCTAATCTTGATTAAAAAGCTTCCAGGGACAGGAAAACCAGGCTGAATCCTTTGGTTAACTCTGGCAGTGGTGCTTGCATTCCCTAATCCCTGTTAATATCACTGCTTGTCAAAGAAGATTTATGCCTTTCCTGGAAGACGGCTGCCTATTTTGTACCAGCTGAGAGAGAAAGAGACGCCTCATCAGCTGGTGCTGGGAACAGTGAATGGCAGACGAGAAAGGCATCCTGTTTTCTGGGGAGAAGGCAAGGGAGGTGGTCAAGCACCTGGCTCCCACTCTTAACTCTGGCTTCTAGCATCGCTCCTGCCTATTCAGGATGTGACATAATCCTCTGTTTTAACGATGCACGATCTCTGAACTTCTCACAGCAGTTGCAGAGGTATGAATTTTGTATTCTGGCCAAACTGCAGGACAGATTATGTTCTGTTGACCTACATTCCCATGAAGTGATTTTCAATTAGTGCAGTATTACTCCTCCTGTTTGCACCATTAAATGTGTCCTGCTGCAATGCTGAGTTTAAACTCAAGAGACCACATTTTCCGGAGGGATTTTGCTGACTCCTCTGAGCAGACACAGAATCACCTCCCTATAAAAAGCCACTCCTCTTTGTCTCATGGTTTCTTGGAAAGCCTATCCCATTTCTTCAGGGAAGTATGAGACCTGCTCCGGTTTGGTGGAAAGACAAGCGTGGTTCCTAGCTTTTTGTTGATTCCCCTGGGGGCAGGAAACCAAAGCCCAGCTTGTGGGGGAGTTCACGTAGTGCCACCTGTGGAGTTGGCACAGGTTTCTTCCTGTGACCTGCCATGACTGGAAAAATTAAAGGTAGTTTCTGACTGGAGATGGGAAAGGTTGGCAGAGACAGCGGGAGGAAGACCTACAAAGGGAAGCAAAGGAGAATGGTGTGAGTGGGGGAAGCAGCTTTTGTGAAAGGCTGGACAGACCTCCCCTCCCCAGCAACTATGAGGGAAGAAGCAGACCTGATGTTTTGGAAAGGAACAGAAGATGTCATCTCTCATGAGAAGGTTTGGGAAAGGAGAGGAGGATGGCTTCATGGCATGGGAATGAGGACTCACCCTGGCCTTCACTAGCCACACGCTGAGCAGTTTGAGGTTGTTGACTCTCAGTGCAGGACTCAGGGTGCCCACCATGGCTCTGGCATGCCAGGTGAGCCACGGTGGTGCAAAGCCTCTGTGCAAAACAGTCCTGGGGTCCTGGTGGGAAATGTGGGCCAGCAAAGTTGCATGAGGCAGAGGGTCACCAGCCAGTCGAGGGAGGTGAGCTCATCTCATCTCAGCCCTGATCAGGCACATCTGGAGTGTTGGATCCAGTGTGGGATCCCCACCACAAGACAGGCATAGAATCATGGAATTATAGAATCATAGAATCACTAGGTTGGAAAGGACCCACCAGATCAAGTCCAACCATTCCCATCAATCACTAAACATGTCCCTCAGCACCTTCATCCACCTGTCTTTTATACAACTCCAGGGAAGGTGACTCAACCACCTCCCTGGTGTCAGTACCCAATGACCCTTTCCATGAAATACTTTTTCCTGATGTCAAGCCTGAACCTCCCCTGGTGGAGTTTGAGGCCATTCCCTCTTGTCCTGTCCCTTGTCACTTGGGAGAAGAGATCAGTACCCTCCTCTCCACAACCTCCCTTCAGGTAGTTGTAGAGAGCAATGAGGTCTCCCCTCAGCCTCCTCTTCTCATGAACATACTGGAGTGAGTCCAGCAAAGGGCCGTGAAGATGATATGAGAGTGGAACATCTTTGATGTGAGAAGAGGCAGAGAGAACTGAGGGTGTTCCTCCTGGAGAAGAGAATACTCAGGGGGAATGTTGTCAATGTGCAAAAATACCTGATGGAGCTAAAATACAAAACTTCTCTCTTGCCAGTCTGGGCTTCCCTTGATCTGTAAATCCTTGAGTCTGATGATTGGGGTTTTTGCCTGTGGATAGATTTATGTCACCTTTTTATATGTTTAGCATACAGTTACAAATGTAAAGCACCCATGTATGGGACTACAGCAGAGTGTGAAGCTGTGCAGAATCTCAATCTTCCTCTTCTATCTCCTACTGCTGTTTTGTTCCTCTTCTGATGTAAAATACAGAAAGCAGATGAGTTATTCAGTTATTCCTTCAGCAAGCAGGGATATTGTTTTTTAAGAGAAATGTATTGAGACTAATACCCCTTGCTTATATCAGTGAATTGATCTATGTTACCAATTTATGACCAGCTTTGAATCAGTCCCGTGCAAATGTGCAGCCACTCTACCAGCAAAAATTTGCACATTATCTTCTTACTATGGGACTATGAACTTCCCTGACAGTGGGAAGAACCTCTTGAATCTGTGTAACTCCTGTCATTGCAGTAAGAGAAAACGTATTGTAAAAGTATCTTTTGCTGTGAGATTCCTCTGGGCTTAAAAATCAAAAATTGGTTTTGATTGTAGTTCAAATAACGTGATTGAAAACAAAACATTTCTTACTTCTTCATCCTTTCTTTTCCTGTTTTTCTTGCTAGGCTCAAAGGAATGAACATTGCCCAGGGTTTTCTACACAGGTTTTCTACAGGGTTTTCTCCTTTGAATAAACAGGAGTGCTGGAAAACGGGGGAGAAATTCTCCTCTGCATCCTCCTTAGGCATTAGTGCTTTCTTCTTTTTGTATGGAAATAACACAAGCAATTGGGTGAGGAAACAAAGTGTATTTTTTTTTCAAAACTGAAACTTTTCCAATAAACATTCAGCAAGCCCCTCATTATGTGGACAGGGAAATTTTTCAGCTGAATGTTTTTAACAGTCCTAATTGTATTTATATTCTCTTCCTTTGTTTCTGGTAAATCAGTAGTGTCATTCAGATGGAATTCTGAGTTTCTGTCCTCTCCCATTTCTCCAAAAGTCAGTACACTCCTGTGGGAAAATCAGAGAACCTCTGTTTATGAGATAGTAACATTTTGATGTTTACATATTCGTGTACAACTTTATTAGGTGCACAAGGTAGATCAGGGCTAAAGCATATACTGAGTTTTGGGAAGCTTGGGAGTGAAGCTAATCCATCTGCAAAGATCCCAGTTCAAGGTAATATTTCCAGAGCTGAGGCTGAGGGGAATGACCCTGGCTGTGGGTGAAGAAATCCCTTCCCCAAGCCCTGTCTCTAGGAGGAGAAGGCATCAGGGGCAGCAGTGGGGAGGCAGCAGTGGCTGGCTCTGATGATCATGTGTTACCTGCCAGGGACGCCTCACAGCTCCCTCCCTTCTACCCCTAAACCTTGCTCACTTTCTCACAACTATAAGAGCTGGTTTTCAGGTCTTGCTCCTTGCCTGCCTTTTCCTCCTGCCTGACACTATGCTCTTTAAGCAGCACAGCTGGCAGTTGTCTTGTGCTACATCCCTGCATGCTCCCTGGTACCCTGTGTGCTATAGAAGTGCCAAGAGCAAACCACACTCTCTGACTTCTCATCCTTTGCAGCATCACCTGCAGCTTAGAAACCCCACCTGTCTCACTTGTCCCTAGCTTGTATTTCAGAAGCTGGTTAGACATGGCTTCTGCAGAAATTCCCCCACAGGAGGAATTTCTCCCACTGAGAACTGCCTGTGGAGCCAACACAAGGACCTCTATGTGACAACCACCACCTCTGCTAACCCACAGCTGTCACTGCTCGCCTTGCAAGATCTGCAAAGAGCCATCCTGAACAGGATCACATAAAGAAACAAACAGGATTTGACACCAATTCATGCAACCTGGCATTAAGAATTTAACTATTAATGCTACCTTGAACAAAACACCTGCAAAACCCAGTGTACCACCTTCACCCAAACAGCCCCATGCCCAAGGATCCTCAGATCTGTGCCAACAGCACCAACACCTTGCATGAAATGAACATGCTCTGCTAATGAGTCAGAGTGAAGACCAGTGGCTGCATCCTAGTTACAATGATGACTCCCACAGCTTCTTGATAAGGTGACACTTTATGGTCCCTGGTACCTTCCCTGAAAAGCAATGATGTGTCACCTTGACTTCTCCCATTTTTTATTTTCCTTTTAAGCAGAAAAGTGTGTAGAGGTTGATGTCACCTCTGCTGCAATGGTACTGATGTTTTTGGCTTTGCTGCTGAGCCACAGGCTGGTGGTGATGTTATCTGTCACAGAGCCAGGCTGGACCATACTGGAGCTTGCGGACACCTCTCAAATGGCATTAATTGCCATCTGACAAGTTTCTGAGAAGTCTGGTAGATGTGACCATATCCGAGGGCCATCTGTGCCTATTGAGCTGGATGAGCCCCGCTTAGAACTGTCTCACAGCAATAGACCTTTGCCAGGGTCATTATAAGGGCACGTCTCTGGGTGCTCTGCTTTTTCAGGTCTGGAAAATGGGAGACAAAAGTCACCAGACAACACAGCACACTTTGGGATCTAGGTTCTTTGACCCACATACTCATTCCTCACCACCCTACTTGGCCACCTAAAGGAACCCTGAACCTGGTGTAGGTGTGGCTCAGGTCAAAGTTTGTTAGCTCCAACAGACATTGCTCATCCTGGCATGATGGCAGGGTCACGTGGACACCAACAAGGTCATGTAGCTGTTGTGGACGCGGTTTGTGCCTGCCCAACTTGCAGCAGCAGCAAAGCCAACTCATGGGGAGGGGAAGCTGCCAAATGAGTCTTCCATGAAATACGGGTGGGATGTGTGTGGCTTGGGCATTGTTGACCTGAAAAGGTGCAATGCCTACCACTGCTCAAAGCAGATGCCTGCCTCTCCTGGTAAGTCTGAGCCCAGACTAAAATTCTCAACTCATTTGTCACCCCATTGATAGGGGCTCTGCCAGGTATGTGAAATGCCCATCTCTGCCTGAGCGATGGCAGGAATTTGGGGCCACATCCCTGCAGAAGATCCCAGTCCCTGTGTTATCAGGATATCTAATGAGGCTCTTTTACTCTCTCTTGCCATCAACTGCTTCATTTGCTGCAGGCATGGGGAGAGGTAAGGACTCTGCAGCCCCTTGCTGAGCAGTGGTATGAGGGAGGAAGGGGATTCCCTCAGGGCTCTGAATGCTTGCATATCAGGGTGATCAGGCTTGCTCACTTGAGTGCCCTGGAGGGTCAGGGTTGTTGTTGGCCCAGAGAAAGCCCTGCTCAGTTGGCCCCATTACTGTGCGGTGCATCCTACATCACCAGGCAGGCTTTGAAATAACCACATTTTGGCATCACTCTGCATTCCCATGGGCCCAAACATTTTCAGCAAACCTCAAGAGCTCAGGTGTAAAGAGAGCTGTGGCCTGCGACGTCTCTCTGGGTACTCCAGAAGATGCATGTGTCAGGCACCCCTGGGGTAGCTGTGCTCCAACACTTCTGCCCAACATGGGTCAGCCTCTGCTCTGGTGGATAATTGGCTGGGAGAGTCTGGCCAGGGTTGCAAAATGGGAGAAAACCACTTAGGCGCTAGTGCCTAAGGAGGATGTAGAGGAGAATTTCTTCCCCCTTTTCCAAAAGGAAGATATGTCACTTGGTCTATTCCTCTTGGCAAGACAGGATGATGTGTGCGGGTGCATTTAGAGAGTCCTCCTTCTTGGGGAATCACTTCTATCACTATGCTTTTCCTGACTGGTGCCCATGTAATATAATTAGCAAGAGTTAATGAAAGACAGTGTCTTTGGCCAGCATCACCAGTGGCCAATGAGCCCTGGAAGGGCTTTAGGAGGAAGTTTTTTAAGGAAAGGGTCATTAGGCACTGGAATATGCTGCCCAGGGAGGTGGTTGATTCGCCTTCCCTGGAGGTGTTTAAGTTACAGGTGGATGAGGTCCTGAGGGACATGGTTTAGTGTTTTGTGGGAGTGGTTGGACTCGATGATCCAGTGGGTCTCTTCCAACCCAGTGATTCTGTGATTCTGTGATTCTGTTTGGGTCAGAGCAGGATCCATTCTATTATCAACCAGCTGCCTTGAAAACTAGCTGAGGTTTTATCCATTGTTTCAGGTTAAATATGAAAAACTGTCATTCATCTTTGTACTGAGAGCTCTGCATAAAGCTCCCAGAAAAGCTAACCTAGATGGGATCTCCCCTATGCAAGTAAAACCCTGAATAATGTCATGGGCAGTACAGGGACATGTGGATTATGATGGGGGAGTCGTCATCACTGGTTTTTTATTGGTACACCTTGAATATTTTTATGTTTGATATCTGGCATGAAATGTAAATATATGAAAAGAACTGTATAAAACATATACATCACCCTCACTCTCTCTTTCACCCTCCTTCCTTCTTCATGAAAATGTGACCTTTTCTGACTCACAGGTTTTGAATTTCATCTTCTTTTTTTCCATGCTATAAAAAAATTACATCCTGCCCAATGAAAACCAGAAGCCTCATGGCCTGAGGTGCTCTTCAGCATGATGCCTAGATTTGAAAAATGGCATTTGATGACTGGACTTGTGCTTTATAATTGGTACTCGAGTATACCAGCTTAAATGCTCCAGGTAGAAGAAACCACCTGGAACAGTGGGATCAATGATGGTTAGTAATGCAAACCAAACTTTCCCCCTCTTTACCTTTCTCACTAGGTCCTTACTAGGGCATTCTACAGATTATTTTCTGAGAAGTACTGGTGAGGACTTTAGTTTAGAAAGGAATGTGTTTGGAGAAAAGTGATTACACCCGCTATCTCAGCATACTGGTAATGTAGCTGATATTTGTCTAATCTCTGACAATATTTTCTTGTAACAAAAGATAATCTTGCATTTATTGTTTATCAGTAACCCCTACTTGCAATGAAAAACAGATCAACCCCATTTACACCGTCTGCATCAGTAAAGTATATTCTAAAGAAGCAGAATATAAAATATTTGAGTTTTTCTTCAAGGTGCCTTTAAATTAGCTGTTTTCAACTTCATTGCTCAAAACAGGTTGATATGACCTGAAGGCACCTCCAAGTAATACTGCCTCTTGCTTTACTGTATAGAACTGTAGTGCCACTTCATGAGATACAGTCTTTGATATACATGATCACCTGAGATGCTCCTGATGCATAATACCTGCCCCCATCCACATTCCTGTGCCCAGCACCACAGCCTGTGAGGACCCTGGTGTTCTTTGTAAGACACTGTGTAGTGAACAGAGGAACTGATCTGGCTTAAAGAAACATCTGCCAAAACCCTCTCCCACCTCCATTTTTCTAATCTGGATCAACTCCTCAGTCTGGTCCGGGTGCTTACAAAGCCGATGAGGAAGAAAAAAAGCTGGGGGGAAGAGGTGAAAAGGTGAGAGTGTAAGAAAAATCTTCATCTCATCCTGCTGCTGTGAGTTCTGTCTCATGAGACCCCGTAGCCTGAGCCATGTAGCATCAGGCACTACACTGAGAAAGGTCACCCCAAAACTTATGGCTTTATTGAGTTTCACTCTGGCAGAAGCGGATCTCCATCAGGAGGTGGCTCCAGGAGGGATGTCAAGCAGTGGCAGGGAGGACATGGTGGATGCCAAGGAAAAAAACTCAAGGTGTTGTTGGAAGCAGAGCTGCTTTACATGAGAAAAAAAAGTGGGAACCCTCTAAACAGCTGCCTATTTATTATGTGCACCTGTACACTGAAGAAAGGGCATGCCGTTCAGTGAAAGGTGAACAATGCAGACTCTGTCATAGTGCCAAGCACAGTGTTATGGGTGTGTCAGTTGATGGGATTAATTAAGATTTGTGTTTTTGCTTCAACTGTCTGCGATTTTATGGATGTTCATATGTATTAATATGGGGAAAGCCAGATGAGGCCAAAACTGTCTTTTTCACATGCTTTGTGCCAAGAAACCACCCCAAGCCATACATGAAGCCTGGCCTCTAGGAACCTTTGTACAGACAAGAAATTTGCAGCTCATGACATCAAACCATCAGCAGATGCCATTGTTTGTGACCTGGATGTTTGTCTACATTTCAAGGCTATATAAACTCTGCTCATTTGCTCTCTCTCCCTTCTGCCCCAACCCCCATTTTTAATAGTAATAGATCATCCCAGAAGCATGTTTACTTCCTTGTTTTGGACTGTAATATAGAACAGTCAAAATTCTTTCAGGCCTAAAATTTTACAATTAACTAGTGGGACACAGTGGAAGGACTTCGCTAAACTGAATTAAAGCATGTGAATGTGAAGACCCAGGAATACCACTCACAAGGTTTTTATTTTCCTCCATATGTCCAGACTTTAAGTACTTCAGCAAACAGGATTTCTTGTACAAGCTCAGATGCTTCCCTATATGCAGGTATAATATAATTGGTGCATGTTGCATTGCATTGAGAATGTAATTACTGGGATAAACTCCTAGAAGGGGAATGCATATTATTTGAGTCTGATTTAGCCATCCAAATTCTTAAAAATGCTTATTTTGAATAACTTTAGCTGCTCTGATTATGCTGTACATCGTTCCTCTACATAGATATCGACACAGTGGATCAGAGACATCTGATCTTGGATACCAGCAGAAAGGGAAAAACATCTGGGGCAAGAGCTTCAGTTCTTGCCCTTTTAGCTGAGTGGAAAGGCAAACACTCTGGAGATACATCAAAAACTTGTGCAATGGAGAAGCTCCCAAGCCACTGGAGAAATCTGATTTCTCCAGCTCGACAGTTGCTGAATAGATGCAGAGGGAAGTTTCATTCACCTTCCTGACAAACAGTTGACCCCTGAGCCTGACCTGGCCCTGCTGCTTTGGAGCTAGGCTGGGCAGAGCCCCCCCGGGGTCTATCCCCATATGTGACTGAGGCTCTACAGGTCTTATCACACTACACAAAGAAACAGTTTTTTGACGTTTTTTTTTTTGGAGGACCATCTGGAGAATATAACACACAAGGGACAGATCACCTTGTGAGATTCTTATATTACCTTAGCTTTTATATAGAATCATAGAATAACCAGGTTGGAAGAGACCCACCATATCATCGAGTTCAACCATTCCTAGGCATAGTGTCCTGAAATTATTATTGTAATTAGAGAATATTGTGCTTTTTATTTGCACAGTTCCTTCCTCAGTATTGTTTGATATGAGGAGATAATACCAGTCTGGTTATTGGTG
The DNA here is from genome assembly GCA_013389865.1 of Piaya cayana. Classification (NCBI taxonomy): domain Eukaryota; kingdom Metazoa; phylum Chordata; class Aves; order Cuculiformes; family Coccyzidae; genus Piaya; species Piaya cayana. The sequence continues at coordinate 51,080 of WAAB01017898.1, forward strand.
AGTTATTAATAAAGTATTATTTACTCACTGTATGCCTAGGAGCTAGAGCAGTTAGCAATGATGCTATGTCCTAGGCATGTCTCCCTGCACACACAACTGAAAGGATTGCCTTTGAGCTTCCTTTGCCTCCTGAGGTATCACTTCAATTTTGGTTTACTGCTTACTGTCCTCTTCAGATCTATCCCGAGCTCTCTCTGTGTTTGAGGGAGTTTAGGTTTCTGGAAAACAGAAAAACAGTTTGTTCTGCCTTCTGCATTACCTTCTGCATTTGTATGGTGTGGAAGCTTTGGTCTGTTTTTAATTTCCACAATTCTATAGTGCTTCTGAGTCCAAGGTGCTAAATATAGATCTAGCCCATAATAGCCAGCCTCTTTTTCATTTCTGTCTTATGATGTTATTTTCTGCTTTTATCATTTAAGCCTAATGGATTTACGTTGTTAGGAGCTCTCCAGTATGTACTATGTGGTTATGAATGAGATGAATGCCTCAAAAGTTTCCAGGAACATTTGTCTGAATGAAAACAAGCAAAAAAAGGAGTCATTTTGCTGGCTCTGCAGGTGGTGCAGTGCTGGTGCAGTATAGGGTGGTACCTCTCCTCTCCTCTCCCTGCTGAAAACCTGTGTGTGCCCTCTGGGCAGGGTGAATGCATCTAGGACACTGCCTACAAAAGAGATGCTCTGGAGAAAAATCATCAGACAGCATGAAAAGCTCTGGCTCAGACATCTCCTTTTGGCAGACTCCTACCAAAATTACTTCTGGATAAGCCAGTACGTCTGTACTCTGAGCAAACTATTCTTCTTTCTTCCTGTTCCTAACACAGTCATGCCCCAAAAATACGAGTCAGGAAAATGTTTGGGGAAACCCCTAAGGAGGGAAAAGAGCATCCAGACAAACATGGAGCCATTTGAGATGAAGTAATGCATAATAAACAGCTTGGATTTATAAGAGCTAGCGCAAGCCAAACACAAGTGGTGGCTTCTTGGGACAAAACAGTCCAAGCCAGTCAAGGAAACAAACGTGGTGGATATAAACAGCCAGGCCCACAGGAGACATGAGAACTACTCAGCCCCACTCTGGACCCTTACCTGTGCCTAATTGACACCAGTGGCACAAGCCAGTAGGTGGTCAGGAGCAGGGAATTGGGGAGCATTGGTCATGTCACTTCATCTCTGTTTAACTGTCTTGGTCCTTGAATATACAAGAAGGATATGAGGGAGAATTTCTGTGTGATTGAGGGATCCTTCCTTGTTGTATTTGGTTCGGATCATGGTCTCTGTGTGCAAGAGTTCAACTGGCATGTCTGAAGACCCACCACAAGATATGAACATCAATAACTGGTCTCTCCAGAAGAAAACGATTGGACCCTGCATGAACAACTTTCCCGGGCACAGTGAAGTGAATTTCTCTTTACTTGGAGAAACTCATCATGCTTAGCTTTAATATAGAAGAACTATCTGAAAAGGGGCTGAGAAGCAAGATAACATGCCACAGAAGTCAATATTTGAATACTTTCTTGTTTTCAGATGCTTTTCAAGGGCCACATATAATGGTTTGGGGAAAGGTGTGTCTTCAGTCCTGACCGTGGTCAATGTCACTCCAATCATTCACATTGCATTTTTGACAGTTTACCTGCACTCTCTAGTTTCATCTGTAAAAAACTTCAGATACAGTTACGATAATAGTTCACTTCATGCATGGTGTTTGCTCCCAGCACACACTATGGATGATTCACCAAGCCTGGCAGCCACATAAAGCCCTGCAACACTAAATCAGAACTCTGAGCTTCTTGAAATGTAACATTAGGTTCATAAGCCGTCATCAAGTGTGGTTGAGAGACACTGCAAGAAAACTATCATCTGGCTTATTCGCAGTCTCTAGTTTGCTGCTGGAAACATTGATTTCCATGGTGCTGTTCAGAAGAACAGAGAAGGAATTTGCTGCTGCTGGGACTCATGGTATCTGTATAGGTTTAGATTACTGCAGCAGAACAGATGACCCATGTATGGTGCAGGAATAACTACTTTATACATCCAGAAAGTGCATGGTGTAAAGCAAGACCAAGCTGGTCCTAGCTGTGTCCTGACAAAGAAAAAAAAGGTTTACAATGAGGGAAGGGGCATGTATCTACCTTGAGTGTGCCAATGACTGTGTACCTCAGTGGATGTGGAAGCTCAAATATGACATGTCCAGTTAGGGTTAAATTTTCTTAGCCATAGCACTGATGCACGTTACCAGAAGCTTTGCTGCAATTTGGTGAAAAGGGGTTTGCCTACACTGCTCCAGACTGTTATGGAACCAGTTAGTCCTGTTTCTTCCATCTCCCACTTCTGCAATTTTGTGCTATTCCTACTATAGCAAAATTTAATCCTGAATATTTCAGAGACTGATAATTTGAAATGCATTAGGAGCAGTGGAAGACAGAAATTGGGTGTCAGACATGAATAGTGAGAATACGGGCAAGAAACTAAAATTATATGATGCTTTTTGGGTCCATGAATTCAGTGACAGATTATGTCCTCCTCCAGATCAATGCTCCAAACTGCAGTTTCCGGAGCCCATGGTAGTGAATGTGCCCAAAGGAAGCTCTTCCACAGAGTGAGGACCAAATGTCGTGTCCATCCAGCAGGTCCAGGGAGGTTATTCTCCCTCTGTACTCGGCACTGGTGAGACCGCTCCTTGAATACTGTGTGCAGTTCTGGGCCCCTCAGCACAAGAAGGATGTTGACGCTCTGGAGAGTGTCCAGAGAAGAGCAACGAAACTGGTGAAGGGGCTCGAGAACAGGCCTTATGAGGAGCGACTGAGAGAGCTGGGGTTGTTTAGCCTGGAGAAGAGGAGGCTGAGGGNGATGATCCAGTGAGTCTCTTCCAACCCGGTGATTCTGTGATTCTGTGATTTTGTGATCAAAGGCCTCTTGTGAGCCCTCTGCTCAGTTAGGATAGCCTTAAACCAGGCAGAGGTTCTGCTTCTATGAGTAAACTGAAAATGTTCAGGATGATGGCCTGACCAGTGTCTCCTGTTCATTCATACTACAAATTATGGACACAACCCTTAATACAGATTTGGCCTGGTCCAGCTTGCACTCTTCCAGATGGTGGCTCACCATGGTCAGCAGATGGTTACCCCACTCCCAGCAGCAGTCTGGGCTTGAAAGAGCTCAGCTTGAGGAATACTTGAATCTGTCCTACATCACCCCAACCACTAAAACCTGACAGCCAAAGCTCTAAATCAGATCATCTTTTAGCTCCTCTTGCTTTGCCCTCATCCTGGCTAGTAATGCCTCTTTTGAGGCCAGCTGTGAATTATCTGCCAGAGGGGTTCTTAAAAAAGCTTTATGCTGAAGTAGTCCACCTTATGTTCTCCATTAGGCAGGCTTTATTCCTCCCATGTCCAGCCTTACGCGAGCAGAAGTTGAATTAGACTTGTGTTTCTTAGCTAAACAATGACTAAAGGGAGCATGATAACTATCTACAAGTATTTGGTGGGTGTAAACTCCAGTGAGGAAGAGGAATTGTTTAGTGTGGTTAAAGGACTTTTATGGCCAAGAGTGATTAGATTAAATCAAACAAAGCAAAGCATAAACTCAATACCCTTCCTAATACCTAGCAGGCTGCAAGGGCAGCTCCTGAGGTATGTGTTAGAAGCAGTGATGTCTGGGTCAGTTGAAACATCACAGGGAACGGAGCAGTGTTTACATCATAGACCTTCAAATGCTGTCCCACAAACAGCGTGTCCATTCCCCCAGCTGTGCCCACACTCCAACTACCCTGCATTTATATGAATCTGCACCCAGCCTAATAAGAAGGGAAGGGTGTTTTGTGTGTGTGTGTGAATCCCTACCTGTACCTGATTTGTCCCCTTTGTCTGGTAGAGTACGTTACCCTAAACAATAAGTTTTCTTGCTGTGGACAGTGATTCTGATCTTGGGACTGTTAAGGGAGTAGTTATGCTTACACTTTCTGCAGTGAGCCATGGATAAGCTTTCTTTAGTACTTCAGCAGGCTGGGACTTGAGCCCCAGCTGTCTTCAGCTTGCTTCTAACCTCGGGTTATCATGTACCTACAGGGAGGCCATCAGCATTCCCTTCAGTTTACACTTTTGTCAGCTGGCAGGACACAGTATGGGATGACTGACTTTGTGCAAGAAGGGAATAAACAGGAGTGCACAGTTCCCCTCTGCTGATACTTGTGGCCCTCTCTTCATTGCAGGGAAAAATGAGCTCACTCTCTCATATAGGAGAAGCAGCATGTCATAATAGCTACACTTGTGTAAACCTGCTTGCCCTTTTTCTCTGAAGACCATAGAGCATGCAATTCCATCTGACAGGAGCTTCTGATGGAGAATACTAGCTGACTTGGGCACTGAGAGCAAATGTCAGTGACTCAAGCACTGTTGTGTCTTTCAAAATACTGTGGCCTCTCAGGGAAAAAGAAATAAGGGGATATGTGATGTTTGATGAGTCAGGATGCTTTCCCCTGGCATGGTTGTTTCTCTGCCTAATTACACAGACACAATAGCAAAGAAATAAGAAAAGCCAGGTAAGGTTTGTTGTAGGTGTCCAGGTTGTCCAGGAGACAAGAACTTTATGTACCTGATGTGACTTGTAGGCAAGGGTAGGACAAGCTTACCCTGTATTTAAAAGAGCATATTGCTTCCAAATTGCAGGTTATCTGTTCTGCAAGACCACCACTTAATGGGTTATCTCTTCTTTTATTCTATGCACTTGTTGGCATATTATTAAATCCCACTTAACACAAGTGTGAAAAGCCTGCTGTTGAAGGCTGCCAGAAGAAAGGCAAGGAAAGGACTTGCCCATCATGGTCCCATGGTGCTTTCAAAGAAGTCTCTGATCTGTTCATAAAAGGTCAGGAAAGGAGCAGGGAATTCAAACGCCTTGAAAAAAACCAAAGCTAACTGGAGTCTTCAATAGTGCGTCATCTCAAGTTTTCTTCTCCTGAGGGAGTAATTCTTTAGATGTTTTGTATGCCCCTTGCTGGTGTATCTCCTGTTTTTCTTCTGGAGCAATTTGTCTATTTCTGCATTTACTGAGCCTCTTCCCTTTATACAGAGGCAGAGCAAATAGACATCTGTGTATGTGGGAGAGTCTAACAGGGTCCTCCCCTGCGTGTCTGCTACTTAAATGCTAACACTACCTGGTTAGATGTGCCCGTTATGGACCACCCAGCAAAGCAGGTGTGGACTTAGAGAGGGTCCAGAGGAGGGGCCTAAAAAAGATCAAAGGCCTGAAATACCTCTGCTATGAAGAGAGGCTGAGGGAGTTGGGGTTCTTCAGCTTGGAGAAGAGAAGACTCTGAGGAAATCTTAATGCAGCCTTTCAGTATTTAAATGGTTCTTATAAGATAGAGGAGGAAAAACTTTTTAGCAGGGTCTGTAGCAATAGGACAAGGGGTGATGGTTTTAAACTAAAAGAGGAGAAGTTTAGACTAGATATTAGGAAGATTTTTTTTTTTGCTGAGGGTTGTGAAACACAGGAACAGTTTGCCCAAAGAGGTAATAGATGCCCCATCTCTGGGAACACTTGAGGTCAGGTTGGATAGGGCTCTGAGCAACCTAACCTTGTTGAAGATGTCCCTGCTCACTGCAAGAGGGTTGGACTAGGTGACCTGTGAAGGTCTGTTCCATCCAAACCATTCTATAATTCTATGATTACTGCAGTGTCCCTGCAGCACAGTCTTGGCTGGCTGTAAATGTGTCAGGTAATGACATATTTTCTGATTTTTCTCATGGCATAGAACACTGATGTTGGTGGCTTCATTAAAATGGCATGCTTAAAGACATCATTTTACATAGGATATTCTCCCATCCTGGTCAAGAATTTTCTTCATATTAGAGGCTGGCAGGCTGGCTTTTTGTGATGCCTGGAAAAGCTAAGTTCATCTTCAAAGGTCCCTGCTGTTTTTTCAGATTCAAATAAAATAATGTGCACACTATATTGGTAGTGGAGAGGAAGAGAGGGGAACTGCACGGCTTAATATGACCACACAGGTTATTTCTTGCAAGATATTATCAGTAGATGCTCCCAAAGCCCCTGATGCATGCATATTTAACCTATACCACAAGAAGCTGCAACTCCCGTGCAGTCTAGGCCAACCTGTAAACTAGGAGTGCCCAGTACTGTGTGAAACCCGACTCTCCTGGGATTTTTCAGCTTTGGATTTTCAAGGTCAGGAGGTTCAGAGCTCACAAGCTGACTTTGAAGAGTAGCTGAGGGCTACCATGAGCAACTCTAAGCACCGACCCCATCAGAGGAGGCTCAACTGTACTTCATAACCCAGTGAAGGTTTCATAAGTCTCTTTAACAATAGTACTCAATCTAATATGTGTGTTACCATGCCCTCTTTCCTCTATTTTGTGGGTTACAACCGTGGAAATCCAACATTTATTAACACATGAATTTTGGGAGAGTCAGATATCAGGAGTAGACAACTGTAGGGTCTTCGGAGTCTTGCCTTGTGTGCCATCATCCTTAGATGCTACAGATAGTGTCCACAGTACTCACAGCAGCTTGACAAATACGTTCTTTGCAAATCATGGTGTTTTTTCAAAAGGCTTTCATTGTAGGTTGCTCCATGAGTCAGCTTCTCCTCAGATCAACACTCACAGGAGTGGCTTCTCTTTCCCTTGCTGTTGTGTCCTTCAGTGGAAGAAAAGTAAGCAGACAAAAAGGTAATTTTGCTGGGCCGAAAGACCCAACAGGTGTTTCTAGCACTTAATTAGACTTTTATTTCAAGAGTAGATGGCCTCTAAGGTATTTGAGGACGTTCCTACCAGAACTGCCACTTGGCTGTTTCCCAGGTACAGAGCCCACCTTATAGCAGTCACCTGCAATGAACTTTCTGGGCAGATCTGAGCTCATCCTGCCTGAGTGAACACCAGAAGCACAGAAGCAGAGAGAGTGTGGCATGGGAATCCCTGATTTCTGCAGTATGGCCACATTGGCTTGACATTAGAGCAAGTCTCTACCCGTGCTAAAAAAATGAATCATGGGCTAGAATTTATGATTTTAAGTATTGTCATGGAGTCACAGAAACACTTCCCATCCAGACCCATACTGAATATGCTGGTTTCTTCTGGTTTGTTCCCCATAGGCTAGCCAACTCAGGTGTCTGCACAGAGCTCCATCCTATGAGGTGGACATGGCATATCCTAGAGTTTTTAATGCCTCAGTCCACCTTACAGTCCTCGAGGAAGGAAAGTACTTTGTCCCCATTTTAGATGAGAAGAGCCAGGTTCAAAAACACCCTGCAGTACATCCATAAAACCTTAGGCAGTGTGTCAGTGCCTAAGCCCAACCAGCTCCCCTCCTTGCTTTAAATACTATTTATTTGGTTTACCTAATGATGCAACCTGCATGAGTTGTCCCTGGCACTCCTCTTTTCCTGGGGCAGGGACTCCCCTGCTATTGCACAACCACTCCCCAACTTGGTTGCTGCCTCTGCGAGCCTTGCATTCTCACCCAGAGGGCAGTTAGCACTCCAGGAAAGCATCAGCCCCAGATTCAGACTGTGGTGTTTAGGGGCTGCTCTGAGAGCAGGACAGATATTCCTGAAATGGCAGGGGCACCAAAACCAGATCACTCCCTGATGGAGTGAGTGGCTTGTGCCATGCTCCATTTAAAGGGGACACATAGTCTGATTCTATGATTCTAAATACATTTTCTTTCTAGTCAATGGAGGCTTCATAGCGCTTAGCATTATGTATCCTATTTTTTGGCTTTCCCCTTTCCTGCATCAGGAAGTGAAAGCATTCAGGCTGCATGCTGACTACTGGTTTTCCTTACACTGCTATTTCACAAGGGCTGCCTTGGTATGAGAGAGACATCTGTAAACTGGAGGAGACTCGGAGAACAACAGTAATAAAAAGAACAGTGCTCTTGGAAACATCTGTAAGGCAGCAATTTAGATCACAGCTATTAGCATGCTGGGACAGACCTCCAGTGAAATAAAAAGAAATTAACTTGTTAAATATATCTAAAACAGGCATGTAAAAAGTATTATTGTCTGTATGTAGATAGCTTGTGTAAACAGCCTTTTTCACTTGGGGCTTCACCTCCGTAATTATGTATTATTTGCAAGAAGAATGCAGAGCGTGAGGAGTGAATATGTTCCAAATGTGTCTGAATCCTGACCAGGCAAAGGCTCTTATTTTAGTTCACTTTAGGGAGAGGAGAATGAACCCATGCCTTTTGCTTTTTCTCCTTCAGCTCTTTGTAACAATTGTACTTTTCACTGGAAGTGACTCACCTGGCAAAGAAGATAAACCCAGAAGAATCGCTGAACAAAAACGCAATGCTGGAAACTATACTCTGAATTTAAGGCTTACAGTCCTTCTGAAACCATAATCATATTCAGGCCCTTCAGGCTTCCCTAATTACTGAGAGGAAGAACTATCATTCTTTTTTAAATGTGGTGTCAGCATTTGTTACGAGCAACCAGCACAAAATTATCCATAAACCTTCTCGTGACCCATAAACCTGCAATTTGATATAGCTCACCCAATTTTTATACTGTAACAAGTGATTTTTTTTTTCATAGGTTTTTATAATAGAGAATCTTTAATCTACCAAGCAGCATGTAACAAGATCCTATGGCTGGAGGCTGAAGCTAGCTTTCAGCTCACAATAAGGCACACATCATAGCAGCGATTAATTAAGCATTGAAATAACTACTGAGGGTATATGATGAATTTGCCACCTCTTGAAGTCTCTGAACTTTGTCTTTCCAGACCTCACACCATACCTGAAGTACAAAGTGTAGTCTTGGTACAGGAATTACAGGGCAGGGCAGTATTATGGTATTTATTAATGCCAATGAGAAGGCATTTTCCACATCAAAACTCCAAGTTTTTCTTTTTGTTTGTTCTTTTCTTTTGAATGCACATAATGAAATTAATTCGTTCTTCCAGTGTCAACCAGTCTACTTCAGTGGAAGTCAAGAGGCCATCACCAACTTACACCAGTAAATAAAGCCAGACTTTTAAAAATTCATATCAACTAAATTTGCAAATACCTACTGGGCTGTAGAGTAGCATTTTCAGTCATGCTCCCATCTGTTCCTAATTTTTAGCAATGGCTCTCTTTCACTGTCAATCTGTCCATCTCAGGAACAATATATTGCCATTGAAATATTTAATGACTTACTTGTAAATATCCCACAGGAACAACAGGACTTTTATCTCATGCTACAGAGCTGTATTTTAAAATAACTATTTAAAAAAAAACCTCTAGCCAACAACTAAAAAAAACCCCCATTTCCCCCCACTTCCTACTTCACAGAGGACTTTCTCTCTCTGCCTTTCCCTTTTAATTTCTCATCCACTTTTGACCCTCAGGGTTATACTGAGGTAGCTATGAGGATGCCCAGGCTGAGAAACTGTTTGCATTCTTCAATCAATTTGCGTTGGTTCCTTTTCCTTGTGTGATCTCCCCAACGCAAAAAGTGACCTTGTGACAAACTTGGGTGTGACCTTCTAAAACAGCAACAACTCCCAGTGTGACTGCCAGGTCTCTTGAACGTACTCCATGGAAAATGTGAGGCAGCTTAACCCACATCCACTGACACACTGTTTTACGTTTATCTTGGTGCAGGAGCTCATGTCTACGGAGTTATCGCAGCATGACTAATGCATGGCATTGCCACAACCTGGCTCCCCTGCTGGTAGTTTGTCCCAGAAGCTTTACTTGTGTCTTCTGATGGTGTTGTTCCAACACAGAGCCATGCACCTTGGTGCCTGGAAAAGAGCAGGCCAAGGGAAGACCTCATTGCTCTTTACAACTCCCTGAAAGGAGGTTGTAGAGAAGAGGGAGCTTGTGTCTTCTCCCAAGTGACAGGGGACAGGACANCTGCAGGACTGCAGAAGCACTGCGCATTTCTGCCATTTGTGTGGCTTCTTGGCTCTGCCTGCTCTGTCAGCAACAAAGAGGCAAAAAAAAGCTTGGAGCTGTCCTTCAAAATTTCACCATGACCTGATGCTATGGTGCTACTCAAGACTCCTAAGCAATAGTAAGAAAGTAACTGTTGGGTGCTGTAGATCTTTGCACCATGAACACAACTGTCGGAAGACTCTAGGTGTGTAGATTCAAATGTCTCAGTTTTGAGATCAACCCAAACCTCTGTTTTCCTAAGGATGATGTTCAGCACAAGACTTTTGGCAGAGTGAAAGCCTGAGTCAGAGGTTCCTGCAAAACTGTCCTGATGCATTAAATAAAATTTGGAGCCTGTGGCACCAAACATGACCCAGGCACAGTTCACAGAGCATTCTTCTGTGTGACCCTGGGTGCTCCTCTGAACTGGGAGATATTATTGTTACCCGGCTCTGCCTGTGCAGGAAGTGGATCCAAAAAGCAAAAGGTATTGCCCTACATTATCAGTTAACTGTGTGCCAGAACTGTCTTGCATGACCAAGTTCACCTCCAAGAGCCAAACNGCTTTTGGAAGTCAGAGTGAAAGCCTGAGTCAGAAGTTCCTGCAAAACTGTCCTGATGCACTAAATAAAATTACAGAGCCTGTGGCACCAAACGGGACCCAGGCACAGTTCACAGAGCATTCTTCTGTGTGACCCTGGGTGCTCCTCTGAACTGGGAGATATTATTGTTACCCGGCTCTGCCTGTGCAGGAAGTGGATCCAAAAAGCAAAAGGTATTGCCCTACATTATCAGTTAACTGTGTGCCAGAACTGTCTTGCATGACCAAGTTCACCTCCAAGAGCCAAACCACCTCAGCCTGAGCTCCACAACTGTGCAGTGGAAGCACTGGGTTTTCCAACATACTCTGCAAGGGTTTCATGAGGCTCACCTTTGAGGGCATGGAGAGACATTCCAAGTCTAGAAAGATAGTTTGGGGACAAGGGAGGAAGATATATGTATTTCTTACTATTCAGGATGAGGACTTATCATGTCGTGCCGTATTTTTTACTAGTAACCATCCTGGTGCAGTTTCATCCTTAATCAAAGAGAAACTTTACACTTCCTCTTTTATTTGAGGTGTTCAGTGGTATACAGAAAAATTTGCCCTCCTGGAGCAGAAATAATTGTGTTTTGGGGTTTTATTCAGGCTCTGACAGCTGGTGCTTCTGGCAGCGTGAGGTCAGCCCACAGGTGCCAGAGCAGGCTGGCACACATTGGTATGCCACAAAAACAGTTGCTTTGACCCGTTCTTTCCCACTTCTCAACCCACCCACATACACTGCTGCACTCCTCATTAGAGCAGAGCAATGGATGGGAAGCAGCTGTGAAATGTACCTGTCCTTGGTTTGCAGCCCTGCTCCATTACATGCCTATAACTTGGCAATGTAGAGTAGTTATGCTGCAATATAAATACATTTCTCTCCTCTACCCATGGCTCTGGATCAATCAGCAGCTTGAAACAGCAGGAGAGAAATGAAGCAGTAAACCAGGGGGGAAAAAATAGAGTTGAGGGTGTAGTCAGCCAACTAAACGCCATTAGGACATACTGTCCTGCCCAGCAGGCCTACAGCTGCATTGGGCTGTGACCAAATCTATTAATAGGCCATGCAGAGTGCTTTGTAGTCCTAAGAGCAATGCTCCTCAAACTTTTGAGCACTTGTTCCTTCTCTGTAACTTTGATAACTCCCTTGTGGTACTTAGATACAGTAGCCGACTCTCAGAAAAGATGAAAAATCTGACTCTAACCTCTTCAGACTGAAAGAAAGAAATCCTGCTCTCCATTTCTTGCCCAGACCAGAAGAGAGAAATAATGTTGAGACCATAAACTCAGCGCTAACACAGACAGAAGATTGCTTGTGGGAAGTTACTCCAGACTCGATGACAGAAACAAGGAGCAAGGATTAGGGTGGAAGGGCTGCAGTTTGGTTTGTTATTGCTGCAGAAAAAAGACCTGTTACATTCAGGCCCAGAGGACCAGTCTGTGACGTGTTTGCAATCAGATCAAGAGTATCGTACATCCTGAGGACCAGCACACTCACCATATCACTCCACACACTGACTGGCATCTTGGGATCATAATGTCTCCTGCAAAGTCGCATGCATGAGAAACCACTCCCTTAGTTTATGTCTGTATCTCCAAGGTGACAAGTAGACACTTCCAATCTACAAGTTATTTAATTTTAAAACATTTATAGTTAAGTAAGATAATTTCTACCTCTTCCCCATAAGATGCAGTGCAGGAAAATGGAGCAGATCAGATGTTGAACAACATTAGAGAAGGTAACTCCATATATCAGGGCACTGGGGACCTATTACTCTATAAAGATATCTCTGACACACTTGGGTAGCTCCAATCCCTTTCCCCTAACATAAAGTCTGCAGCTGGATTCAAAGGCGAGTGCTGCAGCTCTATGATTAACTCTCATCTTCCCCATGATTGAGGAAGGGACTTGAGGTCCCTGGGGGCAGTGAATGCTTTCTACAGGACATGACCTTGGATAACTGGAGTCTGGCGAGTGTCTGCAGCACTGCCTGAAACTCGAGAGTGAAACTGTGCTTGGTGGGAAAGAGCAGCAGCTCTGCAGGGGAGAAGTGCTCGAGGGAGAGCGTGTACCCAGAGAACAGCAGAGAACGCATTTGCGAGGCAGCAGCTGCAGAAACAGGCAGCAGGGAGGTGGTAAACACTTGGGAACAAACCCTGGAAAAGAGGGAAAGCAAACACAGTGAAGGGAGGAGAAGTCAAATGAGGGCTGTCAGTGGAAATGGCCTGGGGACAGTCTTGGCTGGGGACAAGGGCACACTGGCTTGCCCTGTCAGGATGCTTCAGCCACTGAAGCCACTGCAGTCTGGGAAAGTCTTAGTGCAGCCACTGGGTGTTGGTGGGGGACCTATCCAATTCAGAGCAGGGCTGCCACCTAAGTCACTGCGGGCTTGGATGTGTGAGTGTATTTACTTAGCTGAATTACCTGGAACTGAGTCACCCTGGACAAATGTTGGTAAGCCTTTCATACCTTGTAAGGTCTCTTCTCAGCCCACCGGCAGCGGCAGGGTGAACTGGTTGGGGCATGCACACCACAGGCTTGCCAGACCTACCTGAAGCTTGTTCCCCAGTCAATGGAGCAATGGAGGGAACGTTCTGCTGGCAATAACTCTGCTCACTGAAGAGCAGAGTTGCCTTCCTAAGGCATATGTTCCTCTGCTCTGGCTATAGGAGCAGCCCAAAGCAAAGACAATCTTTAATTTAGGGATCCCAGCCAAAAAAGCTCAAAGTTAGAGAGGGTGCATCTGGATATCCATGTAGATAGAGGATATATACACAAAAAATTGGTGTCACATAGCAGAATGAGAGTAGGTGAGTCATTAGAGAGAGCACCAGGGCTGACTATATGGTCTTCTGCACAATAAGAACCACTTCTTGCATAATTAGAACTGCACGTGATGCAGGAACCGATGTGTTGGCCATGGCTTCCCATTTTGCACATTTCAGTTCAGCTGCCTGGAAAAACTAGCTTTTGGTATTAGTTTTAAGACAATGCTGGTGTGAAGTAGTGAATGACAAAACATTACTGGAAAATTATCAAGCTGTTAAACAACTACTGAGAAGCACGTGTTAAAAAATCCGTTAGTATATTAATTCTACATTTTCCTGGAACGCAAATAAAGAAGCATCCAGAGTCTTATTCATAAAGTGTATCTGAGAAAAAGTCAGCAATACTTAATACTAGTAATCTATTCAGCAGCTTCTTAGTTGGTAAAAAGCAAGGTAATTTTTGTTGCCAGGGTTGGACATAATATTTTGGCACACTCTGCTGAGCTTTTATGGTAAATCCAACACAGGTATGCTCTAGTCATTTTGACCTGTAAAAATATTTCTGAAGGCAGCAGCAAAGCTGCCTATAACCAAGTCAAGATGGGATTTGAAGGAAAGTTTTTTGTCCTCTCTTCTCTTTGCAGCTGACAGTACCAGCAGACAGCATGTTCCCAGTATAGTGGTTTCTTTCTGGGCTGTTCCCTATGCTTCCTCTTGCAGATGAATTCCCAAGGCAGAAGGGCAGAGCCTGCATTATGCAGCATGTGGGGACCCTGTAATTCTCCTATCCAAAGCTCCACAACAGCAGTCACTCCTCTGTCCCCATTAACAGGGCCTCTGTCCCACTTGGTGACCTGTGAAAGATCTTCCAGAGACCAGAGCTGATGCAGAGGGATGTGCATGGCCCAAGGCGTCCTTCCTCCAGCTACATGACCTAATGCAGTGGTGGCTACTTCAGCTGCATTGCAAAAGCTTGCAGCACAGGAAGTAGAAGCACTTAAACCTGTCAGTAGGTGAGCGAGACAACATAGTGAAGCAATCAGCAAGCATGAAGCGTCCAGTAGACCTGAACACTGTGGAAAAAAATACAGGGAGTGGAATGGAAGATTTTAGTTTATTACACATTTACCCTCTGTCCCACCTTCTCCTCACTCCTCTTCTTCATTTTTTTCAGTTGCTGAGACAATGCAAGTGAAAAAGAACATCCAACTCCAGGCAGTCTGGCTTTCAGGGCACACAGGCACTTAATTTTTTAAAAGAAAACACAATATAACAGCCTCTATGTGGAGAGTAGCACAGACAAATGCTTTATGGCATGGACTCAGTTTCCTATCAAGACCTGTATTAATGATACCTATGTCCAATTATTAGTGAACTCCTCTTCCAATGAATTCTTTGTTTAATGTATATTGAAAACTTATTTTTAAAATATCTCTCTCCTCTTTAGTAGGATTTGATATGTTGGCTCTGGTGCAGCAAGCTGTTTATATAGAGCTTTGTTGAATGGTTCTGTATAAATACTGCTTACATTGAATTGTACTATTTTATTGTGCAACTAAAAGTTTTCCTGTTCTATACCATAGTACGATTTGTTATTTTTCCAGCACACACGTTAGCCTGCATTCAACTTCTGCATGATGTAGAAGTACTCAAATTAAATTTACAAGCACACCTGAGCAATGCTAGTTAGCTCTGGCCAGATCACGTTTCCACGATTAAATAATGCTGGCTATTATAACGCATTGCAAGAAAATGCAGCTATAAATCCATGTCTCAGTTTATTTCCAATGCTTCATTGTATCATAGAAATTCTGCTGTGCTTTCTAGTAAGCAACAGGCTAGATATAGGACTGACTCACCCTGAGCAGATGTGTTAGATGCTAACTCAGGAGATAAGAGTAACAATGCTGCTTTCTCATAATCTTTCCACTCATGGACCTTCCCATGCCACACAAACATCGATAAATCAATCTTCATTGCATCCCACTGCAGAGTTTATTAACTGAGGAAATTGGTTCCCAGAAAGATTTAGCAACTTGCTCAAGGCCAGAGAATAAGTCCACAGCAAGGAGAAAGAACTGGAGAACTGTGCTGGAGACCTTCACTTATTGCCATTTAATGTTTAACATTACCACTTAACTCAATGTGCTGAAAACACGACAGCACCAGGTGTTCACCTTGTCAGATGTAGATGGGCTCTGGTTTCAGAATGAGCTAAGTCCCTGCTGAGTGTTTTGGCCACCAACACAAGCCCCTGGGCACTCACCAGGGTAGTGGGTCCCTGTGGGGTGGGGGACTCCTTCCTGACTGCATGTGCAGCTGTTTCGGAGCAGAAGAGAGGGGTCCACAGCACCACTGCTATTGTCAGTGTATGTCAGCCTCAGAGGTCCAGGAGGAACAATTAGGGGCTACGTTTACTCAATTTGGGGAACAAAACTGGGGAGGCCCTGGTCCCACAGTCATCCAGGTCACACTGCAGCTTTCAGGCAGCTTTCCTTTTGGTGGAAACGAGGATGATAGAGCTATAGGGGTTGTTGGTGCATACCCAGCTTTGAGCTAAAAACATACAAGAAGTGGCCAGGGCATTTGTCTGAGACTGGGGACACCAGAACAGCTCAGCTCTATCTAGAGTTCAAGGTTTTTACAGCTGGCTCTGACAATTTTGCGGTTTATTAAGAATTCTCATTTTCCACTCACTTTTAATGTTGCCAAAATTTGACCATTTGGAGTAAAGCTTTCCAATCCAGGTGTTTGCCTCAGGCTGAATTATTTCAGATAGGGTGAGAAGGAGAATTTAATTTAGAACTGTTCCTCATGGCTGAGACTCAGGCTTAAGGAAAAGGATTATATGTAGAAGATACTCTGACTTACCCTTTGAGACTCTCCAGTGTTCTGTGAATGAAAAGATAGTTGTAGGGGGGTGGAAATGCAAGAGCAGACAGAGAACTGGGTTTTATGGCACCACTCAGATTAATGGCTATTGTGTGGAGTGAGATAGAAAACCTTGATGGAGTAAACTAGATCAGGCAATGCACCATAGCTGAAACTGTGAGGATGAACCCAAACCCCAGAGACTTTACAGAATGGGATGAATTGCTGAGATCAGGGGAAATTTTAAAGTGAGGCAGGCCCTAAGGGGGCTAGGACAAAGGTAGCCATTTAAAATGTTGGACCCATGAGAAGGCATGAGTCAATGGCTTGGACTGGATCTATTCCAAAATTTCACCAGTCTGGTGCTGCCAGTATTTTTGTGTGAAACTACCAGTGACAGACTGTTTCATCTCCCACATACTGTTAGAGCTGGCTCTCACCCTGCAGGTGTGGCCCTTCAGCTCCCTTGGCAAATCTCAACACTATGGTGTTCACTCTACTGATAAGTCATATGGATGTTATGCAACATTAGTTAACTCCCTTTGATTTTGTCTTTAATTGCACAGACATACTTGGGGTTTCTTCATGTACCCAAAGTCCTTCAGCCTCGTGTTGTGCACTAAAAAGACATGTCCCAACTGGCAAGCACCTATCCAATCTGTTATTTTCCAATATGTTCCTGATTTATACCAGACTTTTTGGATTCTGAAATGTTTTCTTCATGGGCTTTTCTGCGGTGCAAGAGCTCCCCAACTATTAGTTGGTTCATTTTAGCAAAACTTCTTTGTGCTGAGATATCACAACACTGTCATCATTTGGCAAATGGTCAGCCAAGTCAGCACTGCAGCTGTCCTGTTTGAATACTGGGAGCTGGATTTTCAGAGCAGTTACTATATGATACGATGCTGTGAATCACTGAAGCATCGCTCTCCCTGACTCAGCTGAGACAGAGATCTCAGCACTTCTGCAAACCAAATCACTGGGCTTAGAAGTCAGGCACCTAGAAGATAAAGCAGAGTCAATTAGAGATCATCTGCGTGAAGCTTGGCTGAACAATATTTGCCAGTGCTCTGGAACAAAGGAGGAGGCAGGATCCAAGGATGTAACTGTGCTTTCTCTTCCCCGCAGTCCTGTTCCTCATTCACTTCCAGCTTTTGTAATAACTTGAAGTAAAGACCCTGGGTCTAATTTATGTACTGAAGAAAGGAGCTGTGCGGAAAAACACTGTCTGATCACACAGTACAAATTGTGTCTGCATAATGCACGTATGCATGAGGGTTGAATTAAGGTAGTAAAAGTAATTTTAAATTACCATTTTCTAATGCTCGTGTGTTTGTTCTGCTGAGCTTATTAGCGTTTCTTTAAAGTAAGGGTTTGACTCATTTTGGAATAAAGCATATTGATTCTAATTCTGTGTAGGAAATAGACAGTTGTCTCTTTCTTACAAAATATTTTTGCAAATGGTAGGGTGCCATTCTCTTGACATTTCTCACCAACTTGGGTTCAGCATTTGAAGATGATAAATGTGCATCCAGTGCATTTCTACTACCACCTACCTGCTTTGGTTCTTGTTTCATTAGAATTTCAACAATGTGCTGGTTCATGGTAGATAACCTCCTCTCCTTCTCCAGGCTGCGAGCGCCTGTAAGTGTGTGTGTGTGTGTGTAGGGGGTGAGGGAGAGAGTGCATTTCTCATCTCCTCAGCATTTATTGCATTCCTTTTTCTCTACCTCCTCTGCAGCAATAAATCAATGCTACTTGTTATTGTCTACATCTTGGGTAACATCTCGGGGGGTGGAAATGCAAGCTTTTCTGGCTATAGTGTTGTATGTTTTATCAAAAGCTAAAATAGAAGTACAGAACTAAAGTAAACCAAAGTCCTTTTTTTTGCAGATTTTGAAAGGAAGGACATGCCAGCTACATCAGCTATTATGAAGGACGTGTTGCTCCATGCAAGCTCCAGTTACAACCCCAGCCTTATGCTGCCTGCACAGGCAGGAGAGGGCAATTGGGTGATATTTCTGCTTCCACCATGGGAAGGAAAACTTAGAATTTCTGGTGTTACTGATTATTTTTTGTCTGCAGGCAGTTCCAGGGCTGAGATGCTGGATGCACTATTCCTGTTGCAAGTGAAACCCTAAAAACAGGCTGTGGATGGAGTAAAATATAGCCTGATTATTGTTTTCTCTGACAAGAACAGAGGCACTTATGCTGGTGCCTAGTGAAACTGTAAATCAAGGGCAACATTACAGTGGGTCTGTGGCTTGTAGCAACTCCCTGGAGAAACTTTGCCCAGAAAGCCTCTGCCCTCTGGTTTGTTATCTCCTATCTAATCACGGCAAACTGTTTTTCTTCCAACAGGTTTCTTGATTTTCTACAGGCAAAAAAAATAAAACACCTCCCCACATACCTGGACCAAGAGGCGGGGATTAGGTGTTCTTTCTCTCCACAGAGAACACCCTGAAGAGATGGGCTGGAGAAATATTGAGAAAAGAAACTGATGCGGTGGAGGAGCAGGCAAGATGGAACCCTTCTGGAATGGAAGCATTTGATCCAAACCCAGAAGCACAAAAACCCCCCACAAAACCTGGCACACTTACTTAGGCATCCAGGGCCAAATTAAACAGTCAGGTTTAAAGCCAGAGTTGCATCTGGGATTTTTTTTATCCTTTACCTCCTTCCAATGTTAACTCAGGTAACAATCTGGGAACTTTCATGTAGAAATTACAAAATGGTTTTTGCAGGCAAGTTCTCAGAGTCTGAAGTGCAGAAAAATCCCCCCCTGACATATCAGCATGCTTTTATTGTGGCTTTGTAGACATATTTTACATTTTGTTTCTTCAGTGGCAAAAGGTGGGGAGCCTTGGGTCCCCCCCAAGCAAGCAATGTACTTTATCAACTCAGTTTGCTAACGCTGGTAAAAACATGCACACACATGCAACTCTTTCTCTATGTCTTCCCTAAACTTTGTCTGGTGTTTTATTAAAATGGCTGCCTCGAGCTACTAACAAGCGGTGCCTGTAACACGAGATGTGCAGGATAAAAATAATAAACCCCACCAACTTCTATATAAGTTCAGATTCCTTCCCTTGCTCTGATATGCACCATTTCATACTGGAAGTCTTTCCCTGACCCCTGCCTTGTTTTTCAAGGGGACACACATGGGTCATGGTACATTTTTCAGACCTTTCAGGGAAGATGATGGCCTTGCATCAGACTGCATATGGGTATAGCCCTCTCTGGCAGAGGAACTTTCATGCTGCTGGTTGCACTGGCAACATCTCATGTTGGAGAGGAAAGCCTGACATGCATCTGTCTTTCACGCAGTTTTTTGAGGCTCCACAATGCATGTGGTCATGAGTAGATATAAAAGTACTGTGTGCAGGAAGGTTAAGGGTTTGTCTCTGTTTCCTTATTTGCTTCCATTTCCTAAAAAAGGTCTCTCCAGCCCTCAGACAGTTGTTGGGTGTGGACTCACACTGTGATAAATATCAGATGAGTTCACATATTCAGTGCAGTCTTAGGCGGAGCTCTGGTTCAAGAGCTCTTCTTGCCACGTGGTGTGGTGGAGAAGAGCAGGAAAGGGAGGACCTGGTGTAGAAATGGTGTGAGTGTACGATAAGGTTTAACTTGGGAGCAACTGGGTTTGGAGGATGCTGTGGCCACCACCAAGAGAACGAGGTCCTCGTAGTGTAGTTCTGGCCTCTCCTGCTTGCTGCACCAAAGAGTCTCCCAGATGTTCACATACTTGGAATTCACCTAGCTTGGGAAGCTGGTGGTTTCTCCTCCCACCAAGTGCTACATTGCAATTCAGCTCATCTCTGGCTAAAGGAACCCACTGAGACAAGTGACTGTTTAAGAGAGAATGAGTTATCTAGAGCCTAGCTGTCTTTATACATCTATTTTTTTTCCACAGCTCTCTCACTTGCTGATTATAATTGCCCTTTAATTGCTTGTATAATTTCAATTACATAACAAGTAAGCTGCACAGTAGCTGCCAAAAGTATCTGTTAGATCCTTTTTTTTTTTCAATCATTAATTGAGTTTAAGTGGTTCCATTGTGATTGCCATAGTCCTGAGAGAGTGGTGAGTTTATTTAACAGATGAACTTTCTCTGCATACTGTCTGCTTACTTTGGGCACAAGTCTACCAGTTTTCTCTGCAGAGATTGTTATTTAGATCTGGTAACACTGATCAAACACCCTTAATATGGACAAAAGGATTTCACGGTTTATGCAATCAAACGCCGCAGGGCTATCCAGCAACGTGAATGCAGGTAACAGCCAAGAGTAGACCATAAATCACTGTCACTAGCGCTGTTTCTGTTTTACATGCCAGCTAGATGCTGAACTAGAATAAGTCCAGGAGTTTTGCAGGGTTGAAATGGAGATAGAACCAACACTTCTCCAGGACTTTTATCATGTTCAAGGCAGGGCAAGATCAGATACTGGGTTGTATTAAGAGAAATTTCTTGCATAAAGCAAAAATTAAGTAATAAGAATAATCTTTAAGTGGAGGCTAGATGTCTCTTTTGGAAGAAAGCATGAATCATATCAGGTGATGCTGCTTATACTTTTTTCCTTCCTAGATAAAAGGGAGAAGGACAATGGCAATGGAGAGTCTTGGGAGAATCTCTTGTATCTCTGTTGTGCAGGAGGGTTGAATTAGGATGTAAAGAGTACTGGCTTATGGGTCAACATGGAGCTTATATGGAGCCTTCTTCCTGAAATGTCACATTGAATGAAGATTGTTTTGGTGAAGAAGAAAACTGACAGCGATGGGTAATAGAGATATTCAAGACTGACAAGACCATCCATGGCTCAGAATAAAGCATCAGATGTAATTAAGAAATCCTATGCCTAAACTTATGTGGATTGATTTCAGAATGAGTAGTTTTAGAATAAGGTGTACAAAAGTAAGCATATTTAAAGTCATCAAGCCAGGAACCTTGGTCTATAGTAGCTACTTAAATCTTGTTTTGCATTTGTGCTTGTTTGTTTTCTTTAAGGAATATATATTCTTATTGCTTAGTAAATACTAAGTTAAGTTTCTTAAATAAGGTATATCTCCTTTAAACTTCCTTGTTCTCCAACTCTTAAATATACTCTCAGCTGAAAGTGAATAAGATATTGGGCTGACCTTCACCTATCAGTCAAATATCCACAGACAGTTTATCTGAACTGCAGATTAACTGTCTCATAGATTGAGAGACCCTGGCTTGGTGCAGCATCAGTTCAGGTGCAGTGTCACATGAAGGTGACATTGCGATTTAAAGGTCAAGGAGGACTCGGGAGGTGTATAATTGTGTTTGCACAGTGCTGAGCCTAAGCTAATAAACTCTGTGGGGCCCAGCCTGGTTCCCTGCAGAGCTGCTCAATGTCCCATGCCGCATGCTCCTGGGTGTGCTGTCTTCTGGAGGATATACTCTGGCTAGCGGCTTTTACTGTTATAATTATTGTTATTACAATCCAGAATGTCCTCATTGCAGTACCATGGATAATGTGGAAGACATTTGAGCTGAACAAAGCAAGCAAAGGTTTTCTTCAAAAGCCAGTTGAGCACACCCATAGATTCTGTTTAGTTGGTGACTTTTATATATCCGGCATTTTTCACTCTTCTTTAAGACCTGGTAAGTGAACTTAGAGTGCTTAGTATAAAAAAATGTTCTTTCAGTATAAATCAAATTGTTTGATTAAACGTAGCAAGTTTAGGTTTTAATGCATGTTCATCATAACTTTAGACAGGCTGATTTTTCAAATAAATGCAATTCCAATTTAAAGGAAATAAATATTTTCACTTGCATTAATTTTTTGTTTTCTGCAGGCAGGTTCTGCATTTGCAGGAATTCCTGGAGAGCACGCTTTTCTGTATCTGTCTTTGTTTTTGCCACTGTCAATTTTTATTGTTCTGGCTTCTTCAGTTTTAGGATATCATGAAAAACATAGTATTCCAATGATGGGATCTATATGAAGGCTAGGAAAAATTAAAGGAAAAATAAAACAAAAATAAGTAATAAAAAAATACAGTGCAGATTTTTCCATGCTTGCACCTTACAAGACAAGGTAATCATTGTCAGATTTCATGTGTTTTTCACTAGTGAGTCTTTCCTGGATGTAATATCTGATTATCTAACCTCTCTTACATATCCTCTTTCTCCTTCCTTCTCTTCAGTGGTTAGAGGATTTGGGGATGGTCAGAAACAGTGCAAACATCAATGCTTTTAGCTTCCCTCAGGAAATGGAAACAAAAGCAAACCCATCCAAGCATTCTGAACAATCTTTAAAGTCTTGCAGAAGTAGCAAAACATTTGAGGTGGAGTTTTTTAACCTGTCTGAATCAGGGCTCTCTCCTAGGAAAGTTAAAACTCAACCTTTTGCTAATTTGGGTAGGACTTTGATGATAATTTGCCTAGAGGGATTAAAGCAGTACAACATGTAATAACAGAAGCTAAAATTAAGAGAGCTGCAAATGGTATTGCATTGTGCAGGGGCCCTACATATGGTTCAAATTCAGTGCTTCCTCGGTATCTGAAAGCATTCATATAAGAATGCTTCTGAGGAACCACTACTGCACCCGTCATTAAAGCATGGAGAAGAAAACTCCACCCTGCATTGTCTGTTCACCATTCTTTCTCCTCCTATGGTGATCATTTGTGGTTTTATTTGTGTTTTGAAATAAACACAGGTCTGGGTTTTCTCTCATAGAGAAACTTGTCCATTAATCATGGAATAAACATCAAGGTCAGCACCGAGTGTTCACCTTGTTTGGAGACAGTTGAGATATACTCCATGAGGTCAGTTAAGTTGCTCTCACAGTGATACCAAAAGCCATCTGAAACATCATGAGATAGCTGGGGTATTGAGCCTGGGCTGACAGATATGGCACAGTAACTACAGGAGGCACATGTCCACCCGAAGAGGCAACTGGAGGCCAACCATTCTTTTGCATGACAACTGCAAAGGTCCATGCTTCAGGAACTGTAGCGTACACTTGCTGTTTACAGATGAGCCAGGTGTCCAAGCTCCCAGTGCAGTTAAATGAAATCTAGTCAGTGCAGTCAGAAGCATCTGAAGAGCTATTCATGGAACCAAATGTTGGGGAGTGACTTGGTTGCCTAAACATAAGTATCAATTTTCTTTTGGGCCATTTTCCTGTATTTAAGGTATTTATACTGGGAGATACAATTCAAAACTAATAGGAGATTAATAGTTTCTGGGAGGAGCAACTATATACCAGGTAGGATACTCAAGTCAACCAGCACCTATGTTTTGGCAACAAAAATCTCCAGATATAAAGACAGGCACGTGCTCTGGGGACCGAACAACAAGTGATTCAAGTTTAAAACCAGCCCGACAGCAAAAAACCTCAAAGCACCCTCTTCCTGTTTTATCTACAATGAGGTTTCAACATACAGTGCAAATGAAAACATGTGAGCAGTAAAGCTCATGAACTAACCTGTTGCCAAGTTAATTCTTCATGTTGTAGAAAGAAGCTACAAGTCCTGTTAAGGTTATGCCGACCAGTGACAAACAGGTTGGCCTTACAGGAGGTCCAAGTAAGCAGCGTGTATCGTGTTAACACAAACCTGTCAGGAACTGGATCAGATAGGAACCTCACTGAAATTGTGAATTCATGACTAAGTATCAATCTGTCTTTAATTTCAGTATTTCCATTGCACGTAGTTATTAACATCAGCGTGAATAGTGAGTTATTCCCCTTGCTCATGCCTGCAACGAGTCTGACTTTTTCATAGCTACACTTAATTGTTGCCTGTGTTCCCTGTAGTAGTATTAGCCTGTTTAATATTACATGGCATGAGAAAATTGAATGATCAATATCAGGTTAAAAGCACTCAGTTGTTCTTTCTTTGCTTTTGTAATTGCTAGTGTGACAAGAAAATAATTACTATGTTGAGTTTATTGCTATTCTTATTGTCCTCCTTTGGTGATTTTGTTGTTCGTCTATGGACATGTCTGATTTAAATTGTCTATAATATTGCTGTCTTGGAAGGAAATAAAAAGGAAAAGAGAAGGGAAAGAAAGTAGGAGAAATTAAAGGCTGATCTAAGATTAACATAATGTTTACTCTGGCTCTTGAAAATCTCTGTTTGTAAAAAGTTTCAAAGCTAAAATCAACTAGAATGTATTTGTTTAAAGCGATACTGTCAACTTAAATATCACACCTCAGAAGTTTTTTTACTCCACGTTGTTATGAATAACAATCAAACCAATTATATTCCACCAATGCTGTTGGAACACCTCTGATTATTACAAATGATGGGCCAGAGAAAATGTAGTTCTCTGTATTTTGATTTGGTTTTACTGCAATTGATAGCACTCTTCCCACAATCACCAACTTGTATAGAAAGCTTACAGAGTAAAAGGGCCATGTAAATTTGGGACATGCCCAAACCTTTCATAATTTCTTATTGAAGTCAACTAATCAGAAGTTGAATTTTGACAACTTCCCTATTTGTGTATTAAGGCTCTTTTTTTTCTGTTTATATTCCTGTTGTTTACATAGCTTTTTGATAGAGTAACAGGAGAGAAAACACCATTACCAGTGGATTTAGAAACAAGATTTTTAAAACCACCTGGGGAAGTAGCAAAACAGAAACCTCCATCAGTCCTCAGAGAGCTGGTACCCTCAGGGTCATTGCTTTCAGCCACGCGGAGACAAGACAGTCCTTAGTGAAAAGATGCCTACTGTCCTCAAAGCCGATGGGAGTGGGCTGGTAAAGAAATCCCTTTAACCATGATGCCTACGAGTCACTGGTGTCAGCGTTAAGACATCCTGGGAGAAAGAGTGAAACAAAATCGGTTATTCACTGGCTTTGTCTGGCTTCTTTCAGAGGTTTCAAGGGAGCTGAATACAAAGACATTGTGGCATATGCCAACTGTTGACTCTATCAAATAATAAAGCAATCCCAGTGGGTATTAAGAAGCGTGGAATCATTCTAATGAGTCTAGCAAAATCTCATTAGGATGAACAGCAGGTGATGACAAAATATTTGCTCTGTATGCAAATGACCTGTTTCCTTCTCTGTCTACACGCGGTTGTATGAGCCCTCAGAATAGGAGCTGTCAGATAATTACTCACTGGAGTGAAGAACCGCATACGTGGTGGTTGCATTTCAAATACATTAATAGCAAAAAGTGGAAAAGTGTTAGAAAAGAGCTGTGCTTTTATGTGAGAACTCCCCTGTATCACCAAACTCTCAGCTTCTTACCTGCACAACAGACAGTTTTGCCACACATCCAGCCAATCCAACTGTCTTTTCATATATACCTTCAAAACAAGGAGACATGAGCTACAGGTTGTCAAAACTTCTCGAAGAGTGGTGTGCACAGAATGTGTGATGGAATGGGGGAACGGGAGGTGTGCTGAATAATGAAAACAAGAAAACATGGCAGTTCCTGTTGACAGCAGTAGCTTACCTGCACAGACCTGAGGAATACACTCTACTGGGTTAAAAACTGGCCAATGGCCAGGCCCAAAGAGTGGTAGTAAATGGACTTAAATCCAGCTGGAGGCCAGTTACAACTGGTGTTCACCAGGTCTCAGTGCTGGGTCCAGTTATGTTCAATATCTTTCTCAATCATCTGAATGAGGGGATTGAGTGCACCCTTAGTAAATTCACGGATTACACTAAGCTGGGTGGAAGTGTCGATCTGTTTGAGGGTAGGGAGGCTCTGCAAAGGGTTCTGGGAAGGCTGGATTTATGGGTGGAGAGCAACAGTATGAGATTCAACAACCCCAGGTGTGGAGTCTTGCACTTGAGACACGACAACCCTATGCAGTGCTACAGGCTCAGGGAGAAGCTGCCTGGAGGAGAAGGACCTGTGGGTGTTGGTTGACAGCTGACTGAACATGAGCCAGCAGTGTGCCCAGGTGGCCAAGAAGGCCAGTGGCATCTTGGCTTGTATCAGAAGCAGCATGGCCAGCAGGACCAGGAAGGTGATTTTGCTTCTCTACTTTGTGTTGGTGAGGCTGCACCTCAAATCCTGTGTTCGGTTTTGGGCTGCTCACTAAAAGAAAGACATAGATGTCCTGGAGTGTGTCCAGGAAAGAGCAACAAAGTGAGTGAAGGGGCTGAGAACAAGTTTTATGAGCAGTGGTTGAAGCAACCAGTGTTGTTCAGCTTGGAGAAAAGGAGGCTAAGGGGAGACTATATCACTGTCTACAACTACCTGAAATGAAAGGAGGTTGTAGTGAGCTGGGTGTTGATTTCTTTTCCCAAGTGATAGGAGATAGGTTGAGAGGGAATCACTTCACATTGTGCCAGGGGAGGTTCTGTTTAGATGTTAAGAAAAATTTCCTCACCAAAAGGGTTGTTGAGACTGAAACAGGCTGCCTAGGGAGGCACCACCCTTGGAAGTGTTTATAAGGCGGGTAAATAAGGTGCTTGGGGATTTGATTTAGTAGTGAACAGGTGTGGTTGGATTCAATGATCTCAAAGGTGTTTTCCAATTGTGCGATTCTATGACACAATCCTACGTGTCTGATCTGTCCTTCTAGTTCAAAACAACTCTGCTAATCAAACAGGAAATATCCAGCTGCAGGCTCAGATGTTGCTCTCTTCTTCATAAATCACTGCTTTGCCCCTTTCTGCTGCCTTAACATCAGGCTGTGTAGCCCTTGATATTCATTTGGTTCCTCATGGTGTTTCTGGCATAGCATGCTTCCATTCTCTCCAGTGCATCATTAATAATGCTTCACACATTTGTTTCTAATCACATTGGTATTTATTTATTGCTGTAGTCCTGTTGTTACTCCTCATACATGTCAGAGGCAAAATTCTTGTGTGGGGTTGATGGAAGTCCCCCAAAAGCCCCATTCTTCTGCGTGCGCAGGAGGAGAGGAGGACAGGGAAACTGAGTCAAAAGACGTTCCAGGTTAAATAAACCAAGCCATGCAAACACAAGTGTTCCTGCAGATCTTCTCTCCCATGCCTGGCAGTCAAATACCTTCACTATACTTTCCCCATGTAATTGTGGTTTGTTCTCAAAAAAAGAGTCAGAAATGCATTTGAAGCCTCCCTTCTGAAAACACCCCTGGGATCCTCAGGGCCATGCAAACCTCCCAACACTGAAACGCACAGGACTATTTATATAATGACACAATGCTCATCGGCTTTTACCTGGAGTCAGTTTGCTACAGGGTCTGCATCAGGGAAAGAATTTACTAAACTGATTGTAAGACAGTGCCATTTGATTTCCTGACAAAGTCCTGTACAGATAGGGTGAAAACAATGCACTAAAGAGCAGAATTTTTTCCTCCCTCACTGTTCAGCAACCTCCAGCCCAAATCTTCTGGATGTCATGCAAAGGGCACCAGTTCCCTAAATTGTTTCCTCCACAAAAGAAGAAAAACCTTTTTGTTAGTTGAGGCCTTGTGTTCCAAGGATATTAATATGAGTTATTATCTGATTTCAGTAATAGTGACTATTTTAAATTGTTAGCAATATTATTAAATGCTAATAATACTAGGGGCTTTTTAGTCCATAGATCTTTATCAAAAGTATTTTTCATAGAAATGTTTTGTAAGTGAAGTCAATATCATAATTTCTTTTGTCATAAGCCTGGGAAGCCTAGAAGGGTCACCAAATAAGTCAGTGGGAAGACTGGAAAGTGGTGCCCTGTGAGGCACAGGGGCATTGTAGCTCACATTGTATTTCTTGTGTGTCTGGGATCTAGGGAGATACCAAAGCTACTTCTGTCACTGGAGGTTTTCAAGAATAAGTTGAACAAACATCACCTGGAGTAGCACAGGGTGTGTATAGCTCTTTGAGCATGGGGACTGGCAACACCACCTCTTGAGATCTAGACCTCTAGCCTAGAATTGACTGCTGTATCCTACATGGTATTCATCTTACATTTAATAATTGTCTTAAACTGAGGTCTGCAGATGGATAAATGCCAAAATGATAATAGGCCAAGAATTACATTAAGCATTAAAATGCAGACTTGATGGGGTTTGCAGAGCAGTGAGGCTTGTTCTCACAGCTGGGTTTTGCACACTAAGGTAGTGTGTTCCAACCCAAACTAACAGCAGAGCACAGGGGCCACTGCCTTCTGGTTCTGCTTAGCAGGTTTTGCTGACCAACAAAAAGCAATGGAAATCCCAAGCCCTCAAAAAGCAGCAGCTCTTAAGCTTTTAAGCAAGTAATGGTTTTTTATATATTTTTTTAGCTACCCAACTAGCCAAACAACTGTGTGTTTGTTTAGTGAGACTGACTGCAATAAGAAAACTGTGGACAGTAATGACATTGACTCATTTCAAGCTAGAAAAATCATCTGATGTTACGGATGGTCTGTATCAGCTGACCAATAGTCATGCGCATGATGATCCCAGATATATGTTGTTTTGAAAAAAATTCTGTGGACCCCTCACAACTGCAATAGGGGTACGAATGCACCAGGTTCAGCTCTCTCTACTCAAAGCAGCCCTCCACCACTCCAGAAAGCCTTTGTGTCCTCACATTCATGCTGTAACTGCATACCTCCAGGCATGCAATATGTTTGCGGGCGTTCCGTAAAATTATCACTTAATTGAGGAGAAGCATAGCCATCAGGATTTCTTACACACCTCTGAAAGAGATAACCAGTAGAAAGCAGTTTTTCTATCTCACGGTCACAGGAAGACAACATGGACTGCCGAGGACAGCAAGACCAAGCAGCATAGGCAAGAGAGCACAGGCCCTAAGCAGTATGGTCAGGAGTCAGTATGGGCTGCTTGGCCTTGGCAGCATTCCTTGCTTCTTTTTTAGCAGTAGAAATGTAATATTAAAGGGTCTTGGAGGACAGATTATTCCTGTAGAGGCATCTAGTGTTACCTCAGATACAAAAACATATACTGCATGGCCCCTCACCACAAGAAGGATGTTGAGGTTCTGGAGTGAGTCCAGAGAAGAGCAACGAAGCTGATGAGGGGGCTGTAGAACAGGCCTTATGGTGAACAACTTGGATAGCTGTGGTTGTTTAACCTGGAGAAGAGAAGACTGAGGGGAGACCTCATTGCTCTCTATAACTACCTGAAAGGAGGTTGTGGAGAGGAGGGTGCTGGCCACTTCTCCCAGGTGACAGGGGACAGGACAAGAGGAATGGCCTCAAGCTCCACCAGGGGAGGTTTAGGCTGGACATTAGGAAAAAAAATTTCATGGAAAGGGTCATTGGGCACTGGGACAGGCTGCCCAGGGAGGTGTTTGAGTCACCTTCCCTGGAGGTGTTTAAAGGACGGATGGACGAGGTGCTGAGGGACATGGTTTAGTATTTGATAGGAATGTTTGGACTCAGTGATCTGATGGGCCTTTTCCAACCTGGTGATTCTGTGATTCATCTGTTCCTTCCAAAGAGAAAAGTTGCACATAATCCTTCTGACAGGCTGGAGAGATCTCTTGGGTATCCTCAGGGGTCTAAAATGGCACTGCAAGTCTATTTTTAAGGAGCAAGACCCAGAGTTTGTGCTGCAAAGTGGTCTGGTTTCTCAAGATCTCATATGAGTTTTTGCAACAAGAACCCAGATCTCTAGTTTTGTTGCTGGATGAGTTTGCAGTTAACAGCAATGAGCACAAATATCCTGCAGCCTCAGAGGTGTCTGTAGAGTAGGACACCCCTGAAGAAGTGATAAATACCTCTGGCTTGTCTTGTTCCCATAGGTGAACATTAGTGCTGCTCTTCTTTGTAAAGTCCTCAGAGACCTAAGGTATTGTTAACAAAGTTCAGACTAAAAGGAGAGTGTAGGAGCGTAGGTGGGTAACCCTTTGTTGTGAGTTTGGAGAGAATAGAGAGGTCCTATGCATTCATGACTTTCTGCTCATGAAAAAGTCCTTGTTAAAGCTGGGGGAGGAGAGGGCTACCCTTTGATTTCTTTATCCACTACCTCCCACCTCTGAGACCCCGGAGCACTTAACTTTTCTATTCCTTTTCCTACAGACCCAACCAGAGGCCGCAACTTCCTGATCTGCTGTTCATATCCTCACCCGCCCTTCCCAACATTTCCTTGGTGCTTCTCTCTAAGTTTGTTCAATCCTAACTCTGTTCTACCACTCCAATCCAAAATTCTGTAACTTTATTCTTCCATTCACCTCCTGCCCTTACTACTTACGCCTTACAACTCTGCCTGACCCAGAGCCTCAAAGCTAGAGCCTTTATATCTTCTGCAGGTTGTCTGTCTCTCCCTGAGGTCCATCCCTCTAGCTCCATCCTGTACCTATCCTTGAAGGTCTGGTTGGAAGCTCTCCCTTTGGCCAGACAAGTGACACACACTTCCCCTTTACCTGTTTTTTCCAGAGATAGAAACCTACCTGACCAGATCTAGAGTAAAGGACAACATGTCTGTGTAGAAAATGGTGAACCTAATCTGATAAGTGCTCTATCAAGTTTTAGTTGTTATTATTTGTCTGTTTAGATAAGACTTTAGGAAGTTTGCACTGTGTTGGAGCATCTCCACAGTCATCTTTCTGCAGACAAATAGCACAGCTGTCACCTACCTCAAATTTCTTCATAGCAAACTGTAAAGCTCAAGTCACATGAGAGTCAGCAAGAAAGGGTTCTTTAGAAGAGGACAGCAACAGAAGGGATAAACACAAACAACTCATTTTCCTGACTTTTTTCTCATAGTGTTATGCTGAGTTTGCCCTTCAAATGTCTACTTTAAGTAGCTCAGACAGCAGATTATTCTTCTTTCCTGTTTTTCTTCTTTCTCTTCCTCTTTGAATAATAAATCAAAATAAACGACTGGTTTACCTAAGTATTTTTGTGGACTCTGGAACCCAGATTCATCTTGTCTTTCAGCCCTTGCTGAGGCACTTAATCCAGTAGTCCAATTGCTCTTAGGTATCCCACTAATCACTGGAGGAGGACAGGCACTTTGGGGAGCACTAGGATCACTTTGCCTTAGGCTGAAACACCTTTTGGATGTGTTTATATTCCTCAGTTCCCAGACCCACATTGACCTGAGGTCAAAGGAAGCTTTCTGTTGTATGGTGCTTTCTCCCCACAAGATCTTTCTCCTCAGCAGATTCAGAACCCTTGATCAGGCTGGATCACAGGTGGCTTCACACACTGTAAATGTTGGTACTTTTTGAAACCTCTGCTTTGCAGGTGCTGAGGTTTTCAGAAACAGCTGTATCTCTCCAGCTACATTTGTTACCAGGGTCAAAACAAAGGAAATCCAGGAACCTGGAAGTAGTGATATTCTTGTGAAGGTGGCCCTGTACTTCCTGCTACGTGCATAACGTTTTTGCCCTAAACTGTGTATGCCCACTCCTCCATTAGGATAAACTTAGCTGGGCAACCATAGGACACTTTCTACTTCTTCCTGTACAATAAAACATCAGAGGTGTCTTTGAAGCCTTTGAGCCCAATATAATCTAATGAAAATTTGGACCTTCACCTTGATGTATGGTTAAAAGGTTCCTGCTTGAGCTAGGGGAGTATTTGAGGGTTATTTTTTTTGCTGTCTCCAGAGAAGACAGAAAAACTAACATTTTGCTGTTTACATCTTAACTTAACACTACCACATACAATTTTAAGCAACACTGGGAACAATAACTTAACAGGTTATGTCCAGTAAGGGAGCAATGTAATTTCAGATCTTGTACAATTTGAACTTATGCAAACTTCAGCAAGATTTTTCTTCCATTAATTATAGGAGAACAAAGCATCTACTCTTTCATATTAAAAAAAATCACCTCTTCCTGGAATCCCAAGGCTAAGGTGTTTTTACTATGAAAAAGAACTTCATGGTAGTGATAGAAGAATATCAGATTACTGGCTCTGTATAACAGTCCTCTGTTTGGCTTCTGTCTGCTTCTTAACAGCATTAAGTAAAAAGCTGAATGCCTTCCAGAGACACCTTTAATTCACATATTAAGAATGTTTATGCGTCTCAAGAGGTCAAATTAAAATTGTATCAAATTAACTGTGTGGGCTTGATGTAGATTGTAAGGCCCTCTTTAAACTGTTGTTTGTTCATGAAACAATTAAAGCTGAATAAACACTGCCAAATGAATTCCTAGGAGGATTAGTTCAAATGTTTAACCAAACTAATTTCTACCACAGTTGGTTTCCATGGGCGTTCGTTTGATCTGGCATAAATGCTCCTTCCTTAAATGTTTAACCAAAGTCTGATTTTAAGAGTTGCATTTGTTCTGTCAGGAAAGGTGAACAATGATTTTGCCTCCCATGTTCAGGTATAATTGAACAGTTCCATATCACCCTTCTCAGAAAGAAGTGTCCAGCAGCCAGGTGTAGGAACTAAACATTTATTTGGACATGGTGATTAGAGTGTAGGTACTAAAGAAGGCATTGAATTAGTTGCTGATATGACCAGCTTTTAAAAATAGTAATTCTGTATGCATCAACTGTTTTCATAGACTACAACAGCCTAGGCTTAAGCATCTCAACTTCAGGCTTTGCAAACTGGGCATGGCTGGATTTATGACATCTCTAGATCAGACTATAGACATTACACCAGGTTTTGAGGTCAACAAGTATAATTGAGTCGTCCAGGTTGGTCTGCTTAACTGATCCATCTCTCCACAAAAATCATATCTTCACTCCAGTTTCCGCAGTCTTGAGGAAAGCCATGAGGTTATAATGTAGGAGTATGGGAAAATTTAAATGAAGTGGAAAAATTTTGGCTTTGGTGAGGTTATCCAATCACTCCATGGTAAATAGACCTCAGCCTGTACTCACCAAAAGTGTAAACCTGAAATATAAAATTAAGGTGTAGTGAGCTTGTACTATTTTGTTCAGTCCTGCTACAAACCACAATACATTTACATGTGGAGGAAATCAGAAAGCACCCATGAGTGCAGTTAGTTACTGGCAACCCAAGATCTTAAAGAAATACTTTGTCCCAAATTTAGCTACGATCAGCAGAGGAGCTCAGCTGGAAACACTTCTTTTGATTGTGTCATCAAGGGTGCTCATATGAAAGGTCTTCAGTTCTGGTGTTTGCTCATTACTTTCATCTGTGAGATCTTACGAGTGTAAACCAGTGACTTCCCAATGGTGGACGTGAGTTCTAGGTAAGGGTCAATAATTATTAACATTTGATCCTTTTGGCCATGGAACAAAAGAAATCATTTCTTCATGCTTTTTATCGAGAAATAACTTCAGATTGGCTAGATCATGCTACGGGGCAATTGGCTGGATTGCCACAGTCATGGGATAGATCTGTAGCATCTATGACAGTTTTTGAGGATGTTATTATCTTTATTTGTCTATTTAATAATGACTATGTTTTAACAGATGCCGCCAGGTCATGTCTGGAGGGAGACCTGCTAAGCCTAAAGAGTAAATATTGATCCTTCTGTCTCTTCCCTGAGCACGCCTGCCAATCCATCACTAGTCTTCAACCCTGAGATCTGATACTCCTCTTTGGCACCACACTTACATATCACAGAAAGAAACTATTCCAACTGGTGATCTTTGCACTGTACTTAACAACATCGGGAAGTAATCATGGCTAATTGTTATGGCTGTAATTCCAAACCTGACAGCTGGCAGAGAATCAGAGGTCTCAGTCACATTTGCTGAATGTCTCCTGAATGCATTCTGCCAGATACTTTATGGCAGCACTCTCCAAAGCTTTGCCCTTTTATTACTTGCATTTCTCTAGTACTCAAGTAGTTGCTGCCAAGGCTGTCCTTCTCTAGGGTAATTATTTGTACAGCATAATTTCTTGGAAGCACAGCTGGTAAATGTTGATTTCATGCAGGCTGGACTAGATCTAAGCAGAGAAGGGTTGACAGTGTAAAGACTAGGAGCATCTAGAGTGAATGGTTATAAAGAAAAAGCAGGTGTCATCTGCTCCTACTCAAATACCTTCTGTTGACTTCAAATAGCAGTATGACAATTTCGCAACCACTTAATTTGGTTTTCTGAAAATCATAGAATCACCAGGTTGGAAGGGACCCACCGGATCATCGAGTCCTATCGTTCCTATCAATCACTAAATCATGCCCCTCAGCAACTGCAATAACAATAGTTACCCAGTATCAAAGCTGTCCAATCATCTAACAAAACTTAACACTGACAACTTCTGTTTTGTTTATAAAGAACCTGTGTCTCACACCAAACCAGTATTTCCTCTGCAATGCTTTCATGATTCTTTTATTTCTGTTATTGTCCTTGCAGTCCTGAATGGAGGTTTAACCTATTCAGACAGTGAGACCCGAGCACAAAAACTCTGAAATTCTATGCCTTAATTTCTCTTAATTCCTTGAACCAGGTAGAGAAAGTTACAGAAAACTTCTGCTTTTGCTTATTTGTGCCTCCCCCCAGAAGTTTGAGGAGTTAAGGAACTGAAAACACTGGATCCATTCCTATGAAGGTCAGCAGAACATGTCAGCTGGCATTTGAGAACAGTTTGCAATCCCAGCAGTGGGCATCTGAGCTAAGATGAGGTAAGTAGCTGTTTCTAAACAGTTTTGGTACTATGAGATCAGTTGTCCTCATCTTAACAATCCAGTATGTAGGCAGTTCAAATAGAAACACGTGTGCCAAGGATGTATAGAAACAGATGTGCCTCTTCCAGCCAGAGCTGTTGCCCCTTAGGAAATGCAGCATTCCAGGAAAGACTACCTGTGCTTCCTAGACTGGCATCTTCCCTGGAAATAAGCAGATGATCTCATCCTATAAGGTTGTCCCTTCAGCCATAAAAGCCTGTGTCACCTCTGAAAGGGACAAATGTTGAAACAAAGAAAACACTTCCAGTAGGACAGTGAATATCAGAAGACTTGTCTCCTGTGTCACCAAAGTCAGAAAAGAGCAATTTGCTTGACACATATTCTAGTGTCTGGCCAAATGAAGGACAATACAGTGAAATAAAACCACTGGCAGCTTTGGGACAGTGGATAAGATCTTACCAATGACCAAACAGGAGCATGAGGGAGCACTGGTTTGTTTTACAAGGGCTGCTGTACTTAACATTGGTGATTGAACAAGAATTGCCCTGAAAAATGTGAAATTGCTGTTCATGTCACTACCAAAGCTGTGGAACCATGTAGACACTGCTATATATCATATCCTATTATTATTATCCTGCGCAAGGATGACACGCAAATTCGTGAAGCGTTCCATATTTTTTTTTTCATTAGGCATTGGAATATGCTGCCCAGGGAGGTGGTTGATTCGCCTTCCCTGGAGGTGTTTAAGTCATGAGTAGACGAGGTCCTGAGGGACATGGTTTAGTGTTTGGTGGGAATGGTTGGACTCGATGATCCGATGGGTCTCTTCCAACCTGGAGATTCTGTGATTCTGTGATTCTGTGATTATGTTCTGGTTGTGGAAGTAGCACATTTTATAGCACAACAGGGCTGTGACCTTGGGTGTAAAAGCCAACTTGAGTCTAGCTATGGGCCCAATGTACCGCTAGAGAGTTTTACAGACAGCCTTCATCCATGGTGCTTCTTGCAGCTCCTTCACTGTGTGCACTGCATGAACCCAGATTGCCTCTAGACTTACCCAGCTGCTTTCAAGCCACAGGCACCTGATCAGGTTACAGTGTTTGAGTCATCACTTCACAGCTACATGGTTCCAGTGAAGATGCTGTAACAGCATCTGCATGCTCAGCAGCCTGAGGCGTGAGTGAGGTATTATAATTCAATAGCACAAGAGGCTGAAGATAAGGCATGGGCACTTCATCGTGTATCTGAGTGAGTCTTTTATGTTAAAACCTGCATATCAGGCAGGTAACATTTACTTCCCTTCAGGGAGCTTTGTTAATGCTGATGCTCTAAAGTTAATGGAGTATACGTGAGAGTGGAAGACGTTAAACTGGTGCAACCAACCCAGCACAATAAGAGAACTTAGAGGAGAATTCAGGAGGTTGCATTTTCATTTACCTAAGATGTCATCCAGAAGATCAAACTAACTGATCCAATGACCCTCTTTTACAGACAATAACTATTAAAGAAATGTACTTCTGGCTCTTGCTTTTGGTTTCTGGCATGCAAAATGCACCTTGCTTGTTAGCTGAACTGGTGTAAGCAAACCTGAAGGCCTCTACTGACTGCAGTTGAACTGTTGTCACTCCCCAGATCTGTCCAAAGCCCCTTCTGAGTTAAAACTTAAAAGCATGAAGATAGCAAAGCTATCCCAGGCATCAGTATTAAAGGATGCTTATGGTACAAGGGTTTGTATTTCAACACAACACGCATAGCTGGGGCAGTCTGAATTTGTGACTGCTTTCATAGGTTTAGGAGCATCTGTAATGAAGAAGATGCTAAAAGGAAACCAAATCAACAAAAACCACTTCAGATTTATGTTTTTTTTCAGGAGCATGGAGAATGTGAGGAAGAAAGGAAAAACTTTGCATGCTTACAGTTCACCCGGCTCTATTCAGCATCTTCACATGGCTGTGAAGAGCAGAGCACAGTGCACTTCTATGTTGGACCAACTAGGCTGGGCTTTGCCAGTGAAATTGAAAAAGACTGGAAGACTTCAGGATAAATAAGACAGCAGGAAAAAGTAATGAAGGAATTAAACTGACCTTCTTTAGAAATGGGTGAGACGGGGTAAACAGGGAGAGATCTTGTTTTGCTTTCATCCTGGAAAAAATAACATTTCTTCCTTTCCAGTTGAGCACAGTTGACTGATTTGGAAACAAATTTGTTTTCTCTGGAAAGATTTATTTGCCCAACAGACTTTTTTTTTTCTTTTTTTTTTCTTTGGCAAAAAGCAATAGATTGAAAGAACAAGGCTCGTCTTGTTAGCAAGTTTAAAGGGCTCAGTAATTAACTGGTACATTTGGAGGCATGGCATGCAGGATACTTGCTGCAACCCACTTTATCACAGTGTCACAGGGAAGTGCTCTGAAATGGGCAAGAACTTTAAAGAACATTGTTTATTTCTCAGGCAGTATCAGATAACAGGATTATTCAGTTATGAAGTTAAGCCAAAGCATTTGCTGAGGTAAGGACACTCTGGCATGACCTTTGAGAAGATGCTTTCATCTGTGACAAGCTTTCTCTCTCCCTCCCTTCCTTTCCCGCTTTCTGTTTTTATTAGGTTGAAAACAAAGCGACACTTATTTAGTCTGGGGACAGCATGCACTTTTTCACATCAGTCCTTTGCAATACATAGTAGGTGCCTTCAAAACACAAGCTGACATCCTGTGATTTGGGGAAGTCAGTCACAAGGGTCATTTATCCCTGAAGTCATCTCCTTTTGGTGCACAATGTGTAATAAGACTTCTCACAGCCAAACCATTCTTACTCCCTTAACATTTTTCTGCCTCTTAAAAAAAAATATATATATATATATAAAAGAATGGTATGATGCTACAGGCAATTACTGGCTTGGAGTAAAATTGTTAAATGTTGGTGGCTCAAAATAGGACCATAATTCCATGCTGCAGTGATTCAAGTCCTGGTGACTTGACCTTGTGAAGTCCTAAAGATCTGCAGATTGCAGTAACTGAAAAATGCTTGGTACTCCTGGAGCACAGCTACTGTTAGCCCATTGCCTGAATGTGAAAACCAAACCAGAGGAATCCCTATTTGGAAACAGAAAGCTAATGAGTCTCTGCAAATGCAACAGACCCCTGGGAAAGAGAAGAGAGTCTCTTCAAGCATATTTCTGGAGATGCAAAATATAAATATTTATCCTGCAAAATGATGCCTCTCATATCTCTGCAGCAACCTAAACACTGAAATCCCTTCTGACTCCTAGGCAAGGCCAGATTTGCCACTGTAGTGTAGTCTGAGAAGTGCATTATTTGCCAATTTGGCAATTAACTTCTTGATTCTTGGATATACTGAACAGTATATCCAACATTGGATATAAACAGACATTTCTTACCCTTGTATAGAACCCTTCAAATTGAAGGCAAGAATTGACCCAAACTATCAGTGTGTATTTATTGCTACATTCTTTTTTTTTTGTTTCCACCAAATCCAATTTATCTTTAGATTGTGACCTCCTTTCTTCAAGTATTAAAAAGCACTTTTGCGTGGAGAAACATCACAAGCATCTGGGTGCATGGGTATATCTGTACTAGGGTTACACAGTTCTTGGATCTAAGATTTGTTAGAAAACTCAATTCTCCTTCCCATATAAAGGCCAGGTCATAAATTTTTTAGCTTAATTTAGATCCCAGGGGAACAACCTGGGAAGAAAATTGTGACTTGCTGAATCATCACCTCTTCTTGGACTCCCCACCACCATGGAAAAGGACAGAGGCATTGGTAGCAATGCAGTTTCTCTAACAGCATCTTGTCATGGTTGCTCCAGTGCAAACACTTTGAGATATTGTGCTGCCTTTTTCCCACCTCCTTGTGTGAGTCCATGGTGGCAGAGCTGCCCTGTCTGCTACTGAATCACAGAATCACAGAATCACCGGGTTGGAAGAGACCCATTGGATCATCGAGTCCAACCATTCCCACCAAACACTAAACCATGTCCCTCAGGACCTCGTCTACTCATGACTTAAACACCTCCAGGGAAGGCGGATCAACCACCTCCCTGGGCAGCATATTCCAATGCCTAATGACCCTTTTCATAAAAAACTTCCTCCTAATCTCTAGCCTAAATCTCCCCTGGCGGAGCTTGAGGCCATTCCCCCTCGTCCTGTCCCCTGTCACTTGGGAGAAGAGGCCAGCTCCCTCCTCTCCACAACCTCCCTTCAGGTAGTTGTAGAGAGCAATGAGGTCTCCCCTCAGCCTCCTCTTCTCTTGCACACAAGACCCAACCATGAAACTCAGTGGGAGAGGGAGGAGGGACCAGTGGCAAATCAGTATGATTTGCTTCCACGGTCTCATCCATAGGGAGAAAAGAAATGCAGAGTAAAAGGATTATATTGAAAAGATCAAAGCGGATAGAAAGCAACGAGTTAACTGGCACGCTTTTCAAAAGAAATAATTCTCCTGACATCTCAAGGGATGGGTGAAGGGCATATTGCCTTGTCAGTTAAACACAGCCGTTAGTTTCAAGCCCATACTAATTAGCCAGCTTAGAAAAACATGCAGCTCAGCATTTCTAAATGTGGACTGCAGCCTCTGCCACTCCTCAGCACAGATATATTTGTCCACATCCTCTCAATGTGACATGCCGATGTGGAGGCGGCTTGGTTGGTACTTAAAAGAGAACCTAGGATTAAACGAGGTTTCGTCCACTACTTTTCTCACTTGCTACATCCAGGTCAGCCCAGGACAAACCGCTGACTGAATAAGGAGTGGGAATCCTACTGTGTACTGGGATCCCAGTTGCACAACAGAGCAAATTGCAGCACTGGCAAGACCCAAGCCACTTCCCTTTGACTGCATCAGCTTGCACCTGCACAAGCAAGAGCTGTAGTCCCTAATCTCTACAGAGTTTAACTGCAGCAAACGGGAGGAGGGAGAAACTTGCTTTTGTCCTGTACTGAAAAAGTTATGTGCAAAGAGATGGTAGTGTCACACCAAGGGCCTGGGGAACTAACCCAGAGTGCAGAATTGATGAGAGAAGGACTCTGCTTTGTTTTAAATAGCTTTCAGAAAGATTTAATTGCTGTACTGATCCTTCATTTCCCTTGCTGTAATTTAGGGATGATAAAACATCCTTAAGTGAAGCGGCTCTGGAAGCCTCAAGTCACTTGTATTGTTGAGGTACGGCAGTGATAGGTGATTAGGATTTGGTGGTGGGTGGTTCTGCAAATGTATCATCACCACTTGATAGAAGTACCTCAATTAAATTGTTTACTTACAGATCCTGTAAACAGATACTAAAACTGCCTGGACAGAAGTGCATGAAGTTGTGACTCCAGACTCATAATCTGCTGCAGAGGAGTTCAGAGGCCAGATACTGCTTTAACTGTGGAGTTTTCCCAAGGAGGCAGTGAGGGCTGTGGATGTGCACCAGCACTAGGAGAGCAGCAGGGCTCTCTTCTACCCTGACTATACTGCATCCATTGGCTGGATGGGCATGAGAGTCACACAGTCTCTGTTTCTCATCCCACCTTTGCTCTGCCATGTGCATTTGCCCTACAACTTCTCCAGGACAGAAAATGCGTCTTATTACCTGCTCACGTATACGTTCAGCTCTAAGTCAATGTGGGCCTGTGAGTGTCACAACGACTGTGAGTTTTCGTTATACACAGGCTCCTTGTTCTTAAATAAAAGCACTGAATGCATCCCAGAAAGAATACAAAAGTATGTGCTTTCTTTATATACTTTGCTAAAGCCTGCAGAATCCCCTCTTGTCTCTGCCTTTCCCGCTGTCTCTTCTACCCACTTAATCAGTGAAGCACAAGGGCATCTGCCTGCCCTTACTTCATAATGTTGTAGCTGAAGCACAACTATATTGCTCCTGCAGAGCTCTCAATGCCTGGATGACTCACCCTAGAATCATAGAATCACAGAATCACTAGGTTGGAAAGAACCCACTGGATCATCGAGTCCAAGCATTCCCATCAATCACTAAACCATGTCCCTGAGCACCTCATCCACCCGTCTTTTAAACACCTTCAGGGAAGATGACTCAACCACCTCCCTAGGCAGCCTGTTTCAGTGCCAAATGACCCTTTCANTGTAACAAAGGGAAACTAGTGTCTTAGTGGGAACATCCCTACTGTAGCCTCTGACCCAGGAAATATCATATACGATTTCTTACAAAGTCGAAATGTTTTCCTGTGACTTAAACCAATCCACAAATAATTTTATATAGACAAATAAGCTCCATGGAAGCAAGTGTTTTTCGAGTATTTTTTTCCCTGATTTCCCTGATTTTTTTCCCCTTTTTTCTTTTCATCCATTCAACCTGCATCTAGAAATAGTAATTGTGTTTCTCGCACCACCCTTTTGCTTCCCCACAGGGAATCACTGGGGTTTGGAGGGTTTTATTTTGTTTTGCTTTGTTTTAGTTTGGTTTGATTTGCTTGTTTTTTTTGCCACCCCAAACACAGGGAATGGGTGGTTTGAGCTTGGGAGTCTTATATAAATACTCACTGACCTCAGCGCCAAGAGATGGGATTTTGCTGCTACTGTGTGCAAATGGAAGTTATATTAGAGACAGGAGCAAGACATGCCTACAGTGTACTTCTCTTGGTCCATTCATGTGTTTGTGACACTTCCAGTATTCCAGAATGTATTTTTAATAGTAGAGTTGGCCTGGAGATTGTCTTACGTGTTGCTGCCAGGGACTCTTCTCTCTGTCTGAGAAACTCAGCAGACACTGCCATATGCTCACCATCACTGTGCTGGAGCAGGAGGCTGGGGACAGCTTCCTCACAGGGCTGAGGCACTCTGTGAGTGACTGGGCTTCCAGGGGCCACATGCTACTGCAAACAGAGAGCAGCAAATGGAATGAGAATCAATCCCCCTGTCCTGAAGGCTGTTCACCAGCACTACCCATCCCTTCCTGCCTGGAAACTTTCATCATGCCTGAGGCAAGGGTGTATCTGCTCCGCCAGTGAAGCACAGTCCAGACCATTCTCCAGTCCAGTGCTGCTGACCTTCCACACATCTGGGACTCATGCGTGCACCAGAGTGCCAATGGCAGTCTTGGGCTCAGTGAATGGAGGCTTTTTCTTGATCCTGCTTTTAAT
Source organism: Piaya cayana (assembly GCA_013389865.1). NCBI lineage: Eukaryota > Metazoa > Chordata > Aves > Cuculiformes > Coccyzidae > Piaya > Piaya cayana. The sequence continues at coordinate 92,717 of WAAB01017898.1, forward strand.
TCTGCCATGCAGAACTAGCTGTGGAGAGCCCACAGCAGCTTACACAGTGCAGCCAGGCTACACGCAATCATCGTTTCTTGCTCCCAAAGCTCTGTGCTTGGCTGTGGCTGCAGTTCCTGGGGTAGCAATCCAGGCTCTCTGGCAGGGTGGGCTCCCCTGCCATGCCCCCGATGCTGACCAACTCTTGTGGAAGCAGAGCATGCTGTTCTCCCTCGCTTGCTTTTACTGGTCCCTTTAAGCATTGCTACTCCAAATGGCTGTAAAGGGCAAATCTCTAGTGGATGTAAAGCAGAACCATCTGATTTACTGCCTCATGAATGTAAACCATAACTTTACTCCAGAAATTTACAATCCCCTTTTGTGTATAAAAAGTTTCCTGTCATGATTTTACATCTAGTCCATTGGTCTGCTCTGCATGGAAACACTTGGTGTAATCTCTTCAGAGATAAATAAGCCTTCTGCTGAAAGTTAAATGATGCCATTATTTTCTGGATGTTTATAGATGTCATCCTGCCATGGTCCCATGCCTGGATCCAAGACAGCCTGAATCTTTGTTTTCTATTTCCGAAAGCTCTGGAAGAGACAATGAAGATGTCAGCGCAAGAGGGGCAGAGAGACAGACAATACAAGCCAGCTCTGGGTTCACACAGAAGAATTCTTGCTTCGGGCAAACGGCAGATGACGGACACCCCAGCTGTTTCCTTTGCCAGGAGAGTGTTTAGTCTAGGGTTCCACCTGGGGCTGCAGCAGGGTGGGAAAAGAGGATGCCAGAGCACTCCAAAAGGTGCAAGGAGTAAGATATGAACCTCAGCCACAGGGAGGGAAATCTTCACGATGAAAAACCATCTGAGCATAGCTGCACTCCTAAATAAGTAGGACTCGGGGGGATTCCATCAGTGGTTAGTTGGATGACCCAGGAGTGGAGAGATCTTTCAGAGAAATGATAATTTTGAGAGGTAACTATGGTGCCATTATGAAAAGAAAATAGGCAGTTTGATGCCCCCAAACCAGCTGTCTTCATCACAAGATACCAATAAAAGCAGTAGCTTGTAAACAGATCTTATTTACTACAGGAACATAAGAAACTCTTATCCAGTTTATCTTTAAGAATGCTAAGGAACTGTAAGTATAAGCACTTGGTATATACTATTGGAAGTCTTCTATTTTTTTTNCCTATAAAATGGATGAGGTACTGAGGGGCATGGTTTAGAGATTGGTAGGAATGGTTGGACTCGATGATCTGGTGGGTCTCTTCCAAGCTGGTGATTCTATGATTCTACGAAAAAAGAAACCAGTAGGACAAGGTGAAAAATGGTAAATCATTGCCATGAGGGGAAGGGAACGGGGACAGGGACAGGAATGGGGAAGGGAGGGGAGGGGACGGGAATGGGGATGGGAATGGGGACGGGACGGGACCGGACGGGAAGGGAAGGGAAGGGAAGGGAAGAGAAGGGAAGATTTTCTAGCAAGGGCATGTCATCTCTTTGAGATGCCAAAGGTAGGAGCTTCCCATGTTACCAATATATTGAACGGAGTGAGAGAGGAATATCTGAACAGCAGCTCAGAGACCTGAATCTCTCTCTGGAGTTGCTGAGGTTCTGAAGGAAAGGACCTTACTCTGACTGAGATGAATGCATGCAACTAGATTATACTTTTTGATGCTACTTTTTGCTTGGAAATTTCAAAGCTGGATCTGTGGAGAAAGTAATCTGGTCCTGTAGTGATCCTGGTTGCAGCTATTGGGCAAATTTTCATTCTTTGTGCTCTTCTCTCACAAGACAGTCTGTATGGCCTGCATGCTAGTCCTGCTAGGTACAGGGCCAGCCAGGTGAAACTTGGCTTGAAACCTTTCTTTGGACAACTCAGAAGCTTCTCAAGTGATGTGAGGATGAAAAAAAATTGATCAACATCTTTGACTTGTCTTCTGGTGAGCAGAAGACATTTTACTGAGGTTGACAGGGGTGCTTGAAGAGACTGAGGACAGGTTGAATATCAAATATTAAAATGCATAAAGAATAAAAGTAGATATTTTTAAGAGAATAGGGACAATGTTTACTATCTTCTTAACAGCTGCCTGGTAAAATGCCTGATTGTCCCTTGGGGAAGCACAACTTTTAATTTATGGGAGCTCTTCAGCTTATTCACTGTATTACATTTTACCTCAGAGACCTGAAGGAAGCTTGGAAGTCACTATGTTGCATATCACAGAGAAGCAGAAGTCCTTCAATACTGAAGAACCTAATAGTCTAAACAGTCAGAATTCAATAGTGTATCAACCTTATTTAATAAGGTTCACAGAGAAATTTTAAATGACATGCCACAGTCACAAGTGATTACAGTCTCAAGGTCCAAGTAAAAAGCTAGGGTCCTACTACAACAGCACAAGCCATTTGCACACAAATGTATGTGTATATCCATAAAGTGGAATGTTATGAACTCTGAGAGCAAAAAAATCCTCACCTTAATAAACACCACCTTGAGCTTTCTGGAGCAAAGAGTCGTTATAATTGCTTCTGTGTTGCTGGAAAGATTAGCAAGGTATTTATTGCCTTTTACATTCATGCTCTGGCTTCAATGTCCTAGTTTGTAATGTTGAACCTGGGCAGTTTCATTGCTTTGTGTCAGCCAGGAAGAAAGGAAAGCAGCACAGTAACAGGCATAGCAGTTAGAGTGGTTACATGCGCTTAAGTAACCGTCTGGGAAATGGTAAGAGCTGCTCCAGCCAATTAGAAGTACTAGGCCAAGTCTAAGCTATAGAGAAGGTTTGTAAGCTGTCCAGGATTCTGGTTTTGAGGGCTGGTTTTCCTCCCCCCTCCTCATATTAATAATTTGCTAGGAACTAGACAGCCACAAACACAGAGAAATGTTTTTCATCATCTTCCCATGAATAGAGAGTGTTTGGCAAACAACAGGAGTACACCCAGAAAGCTGGCTTCCAGCTCCTGAATCACTAAGCCTCTATTTACATCTCCTCTCAGAAGGACAGACAATTTAAAACCAAATCAAGACTCATGTGCTGGAGCTTCAAGGAGCACAAAGTAGGAAGCAGCACCATCAGAAAGATGTTCAGCTGCACCGTGCCACCAATACAGGACAGAATCAGGCATTACGCCTGCAGTTGAAAGGAGTCCCAGAAGAAAGGGAGTGTTCCCCAAGCCTCTCCGTAAAACCTTGGAAACAGATATATCCATCTCCTCCCCTGCAGTGATGTTTAACAAGTAAAGGAGCTGGGGCTGGTTTAGCTTCTTTTTCTACCTGATGCACTGTCCCTGGGATGTGAGAGTTGCCAGCAGCCAGTCAGAGAAACTTCCAATGACCTAGGAGAATGGGCAGTCAAAAAAAGCATGAGACACGTGTGAGGAGATGGGACTATTCATTTTTTATGGATCTGCCTTGGGCACTTGGTGTTTGGAGGGCATCCACTCTGTCTTGCTGCTCTCATGGTCCCAAAGAGGGATAGCGATCACCTATGAGTGACAAGGGAGGTCCTGTTACTGGAAGTGGCAGGGCCTGTGGTTCTTATGGATCCCAGTCAGAGACATCAGCTGTCTCCGAGGTGCTACTGTAATGGATGGTGTTACAAAAGGAAGCAATTCTGCAGATGAAACGCAAAGTTAATTTGACCTTTTAGAAAATACAAAAGACAGACATTTAAAGCAGCAAAAGTCCCACTGCCCCAGCTGCAAAACTAATTTTCCAACATATCTGTGTGTTGTTTTGCGAAAACTATGTGGCCTACAGTGCCCAGAACTCATCAGTGTGCACTTCTGACTTCCTTGAAACACAGCTACCTCATTTCTGGGTCATTAGGTAGTCGGAAGCACCAACTAAGCCTAAACAAACATCCTTCACCCTAACAAGGAAAGTTATTGTGTAGCCTTCCAGGACACAGTTTTTTGTAGTATGCAATGACTCTAATGTCTATTAATTATTTCTGAATGGTTTAAGTATTATCTGTCTTTAGGTAAATTCTTTCTCTGTAGTGTAATCTAACCTGCGGGAGGGGAAAGAAAACAAAATTGTTTTGCCATGTCACCTCCCCAAACATAACTGATTCTTCTTTTAATCACTATCACACTCACCATCACACACCAAGCTTAAGGACTTGGAAAAGGTTAGTGGGAGGGTTTCCCCAACTCCATCCCACATGTCACTGGCTCGCTAGTTTTAAAGAGCAAAAGTGCATGTGGGCCTTTTGGGTCTCACCTCTCCTGCCGTCAGCAGCAAGAAGGAGGGATGTTTGTTAGCTTTTGCAACAGTTTAAATATTGCAAGTGTCTCAATGCTGTTGTCATAAGATTTTACTTTATGAAGATATGAAAAATGCCTCATGGACAGTCTGGAAATCCAAACTTATCCACTAACGCAGAGCAGTCAGTTTTGTTTTAAAGAAGAAAATTGTCACTACATTGTGAGAGCCTGTATTGTTTACTCATGCCACTTCTACATGTTCTTCAGTGTCAAGCCCAGACCCAGAATTTTGTAATCATGTCCCTCCATTAGGTGAATTGTGACTCATCATTGCTGAAAGAGAGTGTAGAAGTATAATTAAAAACAAAATAGTTTGGGAATGTTTCTTCTCTATAACTATACCTTCTTTAGCAACCACAGACTCAAACAGAGATTCCCTTCGCTTTGGCAGGACAGGGTGATAGGAGAACATTATGCAGAAGACCAAAGAAAACCTTTAACCCTCAAACTGGCTTAAGAATGAGAAGTTAAAATCTTATCATGACTGCACAGATGAAAACAAACCAAAATTCTATGCACTCAATGTATTTGTGTTCCTCATAAATAGCTCAGGCAATCAGTGTAGCAAATATTACCTAGATGATTGCAGAGGAGGGAGTCTCATTGGTGTTTATCGGTTCTTTGCTGTGGAGTGCCACTGAGGCTAGTGTTTTGAAAACCAGAACAGCCTCCTTAAACTGAAAGACCTTCCACATTTTCCTAGGAGTTTTCTCTTGAAACAGTGCAGCCACAAGGGTTCCCTTATGTGACTGTAAAGCACCAAGCATACCTGTCAGCACTCAATAAATCAAAATTAATAATAAGTCCTCAAAGAGCTACATACTGCTTCCAAGATACCTTAACATGTGGGCAGGAGAATGGTCTCCCCACAAGTAATGAAGCTTGGTCTTGCTTAATGGGACTCTTATAAATGAAACCATTTTCTCCTATGAAAGACTGGATTTGCAGCTTAATGTGTGCCCCCAGCAGGCAAGTTTGTCCAGAAAAAAATGCCCCTTTGCAGTTTTTATGTTTTATAGAAAGACTAGGAGTCGCATAGAAGAAATAAAAACAGGTTTCGTATTTTCCATCCTCTATCCTTGAGCAAGGAGAACCACAAAGATCTGAATCACCTCTGGATCATCCTCTGTGTCCTGAGGGGGAATTCACCCCAACAACATTGTGCAGACACACACTCCTGTATGGGAAGGGCAACCACTTGGGGAGTTGTCTTGTGGTTGTTTAGGGAATGATGCATTGATTCACCACCTCACCCCACTTCCCTGGCTCAGCCAGCTCCCTAGCTTGTCATCCCCCTTCCTTCCACCTCTCTTAAGGTTGCCTCACACCCTCTTCTCAGAGGGTTTCCTGCTGCCAGTCCTGACAAGACTGACAGGAGTGTGCATCATTGCAGTGTGTGAACCTGTCCAAGTTCATGAGCCTGGGTTTAGCTACATTTGATTCTCCACAAGGCAGAAACAAGTGCAGTTTCTACTTATCTAACTTCAGACCTCCATGCAGGAGATGATACCTGAGAAGATGAGATGTGAAGAAGTTTACAACCCCCTCACTTAAGAGGTTATGTAAACTGTTTTATATGGATGAGCTTGACTGGACCCAAGGATGTTTATGCCCTAATACACAAGGACTAAGCACCTGCCCAACCAAGATCATGCTTTCCATTCCTTTATTCCAGCGAGTCCCAAGGCCTTTGTTTCCATCAAGGTGATGACTTACTCTTGACAGTGTGGTTACTGCAGCAGGACAACACACACAGTATTTCCATGCCACCTTATGAGCCTCAGGAAGCAGTAATGTGGCTTGGTGCAGACAGCGTGGGCTGATCCGCACAAGCCACGATAGCACCACAGAGACAGCTATGGCACGTGGCAATCTGACTCCTTGTCTAGTCAAGAACTGACATCATGTGAGAGACATAACACATCATTCTGCACACACAGAGCACAGCTTTGCCTCCAGAAAGGATATTCCTATAGAACAGTGCCAAGGTGTTACCCATTGTCTTGTAGAAATGGATAGGCCAGACTGGACCTTACACTTGAGCAATTGAGTGCCTGTCTACAGAGTAAAATGCAGTGTACTAACCATCTGACAGAGTTACAGAATGCCAGAGCAAGTAGAGACCCTGCTAAAACATGTTTGCTGGGTCAGTATGCTTGTGTGTTTCTCAGCTCAAGTTTCCAGGTGCCAGCTCAGTGCAAGGATATGACTCAGTAATAGTGTTTCCATGGAAAGAAGCTGAACATCCAATAGAAGTAGGTTAGGACGTGTAGAAAAAAGGTGTCCTGTTCTTGGTGACTTGGGGGAACCAGAGGTGTAATATGCCTCTTATGTGGCTTCCTGATGGAGTATACATCCAATAGGTCTTGGAGGTCCCTAAGCAAAAAGGGAATGGAAAAAATGTCTTTTCTTCACGTCTTCAAGTTCCTGTTGTCACAAAAATCATACTTATTGTATCTTCGTTGGGATAGCACAGGAGCACAGGAGATACCCAAGACGCTTGTGGAAAGTGTTGTGTCAGCCAGGATAAGACTCTCTATATCTATATGGCTGTAACTTAAGTCTGTGGAGATAAACCTGAAATAATGCTTACACACCTGGCTTTGGTACTGCTGCCTCTTTAGCTGTGGCAGTATGGTGTTCAGTGTAGACTGCAGAAGTCACTGGAGAAAATAAAAATTTTATTTGCTTTTGAGGCTCAGCTTTGGTTAGGAGTGATATCAAAGCCTGACAGAGTATTTGAACCCATATAGGAATTTGCATGAGGCTGAGGAAACAGGAAAAAGATATGAAAATCTGCTGCTTGCAGTTGTTCCTGGGCTGGGAGTGGGAAACAGGTTGTACGACAGCAGTAACATTATCTTTCAACTGTGTCTGCAGGGAACCATTCTGCCTTAGTGGTGCAGCTTTTACTGAAGCTCTGGTAGCTTCGTACCTCCTGTAATTACCTTAAACCTGGATTTCCCATGTCAAACTTGATATTTCTCCACTGTACCTGCAAACCTGTTTAAATGGCAGCTCTGCAGCATACAGGAATGGGATGTGACTCATAACTGCACAAAGAACACTTAGAAAACTCTGCTGTCCAAATGAGAAAACCATCTGACAGATCTATATTTTCAGGTGTTTCTTGGAGCAATAACTTGGAGCTACAAATGTATTTGAACATTTTTTACTCTTTCATGAATTCTGTACCCTCTCCTGAACTTCAAATGTTATCAGGCTCGGTGGGAATCTTCCTGTGAGCTCTTCAGAGTTAAGCAGCTTCATTACAAATCAAACAGGGCCATGACCCAAACAACAACCTTCCCCTTGGCTACAAAACTACATCACCAAATGCCAACCTTTCCCTACTGCCCCTGTCCTGACCTAAGGTGACCTGCGATTTCTGTGCTGTGATTCATCACATTGTATATTATCAACTCATGGGAAACACATCATGAACAGCCATGTAACCCATCATCCTGCTCTTTAGCTCTGACTGCAGTGTGACAAGTTTCTCAAGCCTGGTCTTAAAAACAATTTTAACAGAGTGTCTGCCATCTAACCAATGTAATCTACGTCCCCACGATCTTTTTCATCAGAAATCTCCCTAACAACTGACCTTTGCTGCAGTTTTAGTACATTGCTTCTTGTCTTACCTTCAGCGGCCACAGAGAGCAATTTATCCCCTCATTTTGACAGAAGTCATTCACCAAATGACAGTCATCGTACTGCTCTTCTGTCTCCTTTCAATTTTCCCTCTGTCTTCCACTCTGTACATGGAAACTATTTGAAGTTTTAGAGGGCTGAATTTACTATTTTGTCTGTGGGATCCAGCACCTCCTTGCAATAAGGCACTGGTGAAACACAAGTGAGAGGTGGTTCTCCCTAGCAATGCACCACAGAACTGAGCAAACTCTTCTCAGGGTGGGGCCACTGCAGCTTCAGTATTTCATAGTGTGAGTGTGCTCCAAGTTGTTTTAAGAATAGGATGTCTGTCAAATCTCAAATGGAGGAATGCTCTTTGTGTGGGGAGTGGAACAAGGTACAAAGTCGGGCCATGAATTAAAAAAATGGACTGAAAGACAAAGTGAAATTATTCAAGTTGAGTTGAGTAATGTTAAGCTTCTCTCCATGAAGTCCTGGTGAAGGCAGGGCACACCAAGGTATGGCAGGATACATGTCACCTGTCATTGGATGTCTACAGTGCAACTATTTACATCTGAGTTAGTTACTCCTGGATCCCTGTTGAATCAATGCAAAGGAATATACAGCACATTACCCACAGATGAGAAGCACCACCTCTAGTTGTGCTTATTATTCATGCTGATGCTGGGAAGCCTAAGATGACTAGATGTAGATGTCTTTATTTGTCAGAGGAATCTAACCATAAGTTGCCTTTGGGTGAGAAAACTTTGACATCACTCTTACAACGCTCTTCTCTGCACCTTCTTTGTTCTTTATGGGAAAAGAGGATGTTTATCCTGCACCCGTCCCCATTCCAAGATCCCCAGGTGTCCATGTCATGTGGGACTGATCTTCTGATGGGTGAATGAAAACATCCATATCAAATCTGAAAACTTTGGCCTGTCTTGTCCATGAGCACAGATCCAGATGAACACAGTTAGGAGGTTGTAAGCATGCTGCACCTACATGTCTTGTCCATGTGTCTTGTGGTAGGGTCCTCCTCCAAAAGTCCATCACCATTTCTCTCAGGAAACCTTTAAGCTGAGTTGTGATTTACAAGCTGCAGGTGATGAAGGGCTGTAACAGCCATTATCATTGAGTAATAACAATATGAGTGATCTCTATACGCCTTGTGTACCATGATAACCCAGACCGTCACCATGCTATCAAACATCTTGGAAAGAGTTACAACAAAAAAAGAAAGCACCTTAGAGGGACCTTATAGGGGAGAATCATAGAATCATAGAATAACCAGGTTGGAAGAGACCCACCAGATCATCGAGTCCAACCATTCCTATCAATCACTAAACCATGCCCCTCAGCATGTCATCCACCTGTGCCTTAAACACCTCCAGGGAAGGTGAATCAACCACCTCCCTGGGTAGCCTGTTCCAGCATCCAATGACCCTTTCTGTGAATTTTTTTTTCCTAATGTCTAGCCTGAATCTCCCCTGGCAAAACTTGAGGCCATTTCCTCTTGTCCTGTCCCCCGTCAATTGGGAGAAGAGTCCAGTACCCTCCTCTCTACAAGGGTAGAAAGGGAGTGGAGAAGTAAGCAGAAGGAGAGGGAAGGGAAAAAGGGAGAAGGGCAGGTTCTAGAGCAACAAGAGGGTCTAGCCACAACCCACTTTTCATTATCTGCTTCAAGAATTGTTTCAGAGTTGTCTTATGACACATTTTAGGCCACCTTTCTTATCTGTATCATGTAGCAGGAGGATTGACAGCAAGCAGCGCATTTTCCAGTGCTTTGTCCAGGCCAAGGTTTACCAGTCATTCTCTGAGACTTCCACCATCTCCCCTGGGAGGCTCAGTTGACAGTCTAGGATCTTCTGGGAAAAACTCTAATTTTCTTTTGCTCCATTTTATGCTATTACTTTGTTTCTCCCGTTGCCCTGTCCTCAGCAACTCTCTCTTTACCTGGTGTTTTTAATCTGCTAACTCCTCAGCTATTGTTATTGCAATCCTTGCAAGTACTGGACACTGTTTTGAAAACACATCCTCAGGACCTCAGAGGTGTTTACTCCTTTCTGCTAAAAAGCAGGCTTGTGGAGAATGTGACGTATCACTTGCACAGTTCAGAGGCAGGGCATTTCCCACATTATAAAAGAGTGGACCGCAGCCACAGAAGTTGAAACGTCACTTAAAAACACAGCTATTTGAGAGGGAGGATTGCTCATTGCTGTTGAAAAGTACCAAAACACAATGTTACTCAAAAAGCCAAAAATAACATCTCCTGGCAATTTGTATATGTTTCAAAATGCTGATGGTCTTTAAAATCCTTTTTAGATACAAGGATCTTTGTGCCAGACTAAGATCCATCAGTAAAAGAAAAATAAACAGACAGTGAGGTAAACACTTTGATGACAAAAAAGAGGAATTGTTGCAATAATGTACTTTTCCAGGAAAATTCACCATAACAACAGTCCTGGTGAATCACTGGAGTTTTCTGAACCATAGCGGCTCCTGCTTATAAACATGATTTTGAAATCTTACAGCGTTATTATTTCCACAGTAGCATTGGCAGTAGCTACACAAAGGTTTTCTGGCACAGAAAGAAATTTCTCCTAAAAACCCTGAGATTTTTTTGATGCTTCCTACAGAATTATATTAAATTAATGGGAATTATCAGCCTAAATTATTTGCAGATCTTTAAAAGTCTTATTTCAGCTCCATTATGTGCAAATATTTGCAAACCAAGAAGCTGTTCTGGAGAAATACAATGCATAAATACTCTTGTGAGGAGGGGAGAGACTCATAACTCAGATCTTCACGGGTGAAGAGGGAAACCCTCTACCCAACGTATTGCCTTTCAGTATCAAACCATGAAGATTAAGTGGAAGTAGTTTGGGTCTAAAGGTCATACTTAGATTTTCCCAAGACATCTTCCTAAATCCTAATTATAGTGGACTTCATGGTCTTAAAGCTCAGAATAGTCCGAGTGTTCTCTTTTAAGCCCGTCAAGAAACTACCATTAAACCGTGATACTGGCTAGAAAGATGTTACACTGTGGCCATCAAAGCAGAAGCTCTGACACATGCTTAGGGAACACAGATGGAGATTTGTCACAAATTATGCCTTCTGAACATGTCATCCAAATCCAGGCTTGGCTGGCATCAACTGCAGAACGTTACCATCACTGTGCAGTAGCTTTCATGAAGGGAGTTTTGTTCTGAGATCCCCCGGCTCAGTTCTCGCCTATATACACTGCCACAGCTGGTGATAGGCAGCATTCCTGCAGGCAATTACAGTGGAAAAGACGGGATAGACGTGAAGGATTAACTGTTCTCACTCAGCCTTTGACGTGTTGCCTCTAGTTCACAGCTTTTGGCACATCTATGCTTCTATGAGCAATGGTGAAAGTACTCTACTAACGTGATACACATCATGAGCTGTGCCTGTGATCACACACACACAAACATAAGCACACTCACTGATCCAGAATGATTTTCTCTGTAAACGGCAGCACGTTTCAGGTGGAATTTCAAGGGCTGCATTGCTACTACAGCAAAAATCCCTACAATTAGCTGCTGGGTGAAGCATGATGTTACCACACCAGTGTTTCATAGACCTCACTCCATTTACTCATAAGGTTTCAAACCTCAGCTAAGTTTTTTCAGCACTCCAGGGCTGGAGATTCTTCCATGCATAAGGAGTTTTTTGCTCTGCTTTCAGCTGTAGCTGTGAGTCTACAACTGCAAATTGTTCACATCAGTTTAAGAATACAGGTGGCAGAAACTTTCAAGTTATAATCACTGAATTATTTCTCATTGATGTACTATTACTATTCTATTCATTGTTTCCACCTTTTAAAATTTATGCTACTATGATCTGGACACATTAGTTCCAGAGAAATTCAGATCCTTATTGCAGATACTCCCTGGATTAATGACCTGATTTAGTGGTATTGCTGTAACTCTACAGGAGTGATATTAAACAGCATGATTCCTGTTAATGGAGGCAAGGAACGACACCACTCTTTTCCTCCTAGCTCACTAAGACATTGTAAGATGGAAGCGGACATATCTGGAAAGCATCCTGCTTTTTCAGTAGGGAAAGAAGCAAACCATGGAAGTGTTTTGGGTGCTGAGCTGGCCAGAGTGGGATGGAAAGAGAAGGAAATTCTTCCAATAACTCTTGATGGTTTTGGAAAATGAGAGCTTTGTGGAACTGTGGGGCTGAAGACTCCACCAGAGGAAATTGTGCTTCTTTCCTCAACGGGAAGGTCAGTCACCCTTTCTGGAACAGAACATTTGCCCTGGAATTTGCCAGATTAGCTTCTTTGTCAAACATTTCATTGGATATGACAGTCATATGAGGAAAACAGTGAGATGCTGCACAAGCAATGGCAAGCCCAACATCACCAAATAGCCTTGAGCAGTATAGAACAGAGCAAACAACAAGGATGTGGGATACAGCTTGGCTGTTCTTGCAAGACTTGCATAGTTATGAAAAAAAACCTTACAGAGATAGAGGGATATGGAGTAAATATTGAGTGGACAGGCCATGGGAATTGAATCACTGACAAATATATGTGGGATTTCAGGGAGACTAGACAAGAACCTGGAGGTGCAATTGCCAGATCGGGGACATCATCTGTACGAAACCACTGCTCTGTGCATGGCCAAACATGGAAGAGTCACAACAACAGTCATCCAGACACACAACCCGTATACAATGTCAAACAGGAGTTGGGGAATGGTGCATCAAAGCCCAACAATGTCACACAAAGTAGACATACATGCCAGCAGCAAGAAGTGTGGATGGGGGGTGGCTATGTCTCTGCATTGAGTGCAAAGGGACCTGCTGAACTAATTTAGATTATGCAGTGAGTGACTGGCAGCTAAAACTGAATAAGTTGAATCCCACCTGTTAATGCCTACATGGATCAAAGAAATATGAAAATGGATTCTTTAACGTAGATTATAACAGTATAATGAGATCCAGTAGTTGAAAGTGGAAGCTGAGAAAATTCAGACTAGAAGTAAGGAATGATTTTAACCGCAGTGATAATTAACCATTGGAAATATTTATCCAGGCTTGTGGTTGATTCTTCCATCACTGGCAGTTTCCAAATCAAGATTGGATTTGGTTTTGGAAAGAAATGTCATTTGCTCCAAGCAAGAGCAAATGCAGGAAGTTCTCTTGCTCATGCCTGATATGGCTTAGGTTAGAAGTTACTGCAAGGTAGGTGGAATGGGCCTGGAGGCTCAAATAGAAGAAATATCTGTGTTACAGACACCCTTATTCTGCATATGGTATTGGCATTGCATGTTTGCAGTGCTAGGAATTAGCTCTGTTGTATATCCCAGCATATAAATTCAGATAAAGCTCACTTCAGGTAATTTCCTTCAGGACATTGCTGAAATATGATATTAGATTGAGCTTCAGTTTCTAATGGCAGCTTTAATGCTCCCAAACACCAGCTTAGTTTCACTTTAATTGTATAATGATGATCTGCTTATGAATGTGCTTTGTGATAATTTTCTTGCATAACAGAGGAGTGTAATGGTGTCTGATGGCCCAGACTCAGTGTCTTCTTTGCATTCCCTTATTACAGGAGGAATCCAGGGGGACCTGCGGATGGGGATGTATTCAGAACAGTTTTGCTTCTTATTTCAGTATTTCTTCATATCTCATTAAGTGTACCAAAGAATTCTTAAGAACAAAGTCAACATAATAGCTCCCTCCCTATACAACCGCTGGGTTTTAACCCCGTCATTCCCAGATGTGTGCTGAAAAGAACTGCAAATAAATAAGCAACTGTCAAACTAAGACTTGTCTTAGCTGGTATTTGTAAGAGAGGAGGAGAATCAAAAAGCTTGGAGCGTAAAAGTGAAACAAACCACATAGAAAGGCTTAAATCCTGTTCCTAGTTAGCTATTGAAAATCAGTTCCTCACAGACTGCAGCTAGTCATATGGCTAAATCAGGAACTGATGCTACTGATAGATATTAGTTTGTTATGAGACATTCCCTGTGTTAGCTAACAACTCATTGTAGGATCTGCATTTCAATTCAAGATTTAAGTTAACAAGAGTTTGCAACACAAAACAAAGTTTATTAGTAGAGTTATTATACCTGTGATGATCCAAATACACAATGTTTTCAGAGACTGATTATGTTTTCTGTTAAGATAATTTCTATTTGGAAAGGTTTCTTTGACTCAAAAATCTTTCTTTTGGTCTGAAATAGAATGAGGTTTAGTTACTTTTAGGTTACATGACCTGTGTACTGTCATGAATTTGTATCATACTTTATTGAACATGCCATACACACAAAAGCAAACAAGGACCATGTTTGTGTATTTTCTCCTACTGCCTATCAGCAAGAAACCCTCATGTTGTAAAATGGGGACTGGCGAGTCTACAAGCACCGCACAAATTCTGCTGCTACTTGTATGATAAAGTGTCCCTGAAAAGTCAATCAAAGGTCAGAGTTCAATTAGCTGGAAACTACTAACTACCCAATACTTTACTGAACAGAGAGCTGCTATTCCAAGAAATATCTGAAAAAATACTCAGCTCTTAAAGTAAATAAACCAAAACAGCTTTATCAATACGTAGAGTTAATTATTAAAGCTAAGTAACACCAGAAAGCTTAAAGAATAGCAATTATCCCAGGAAGAGAGGTTTTGCTGTCTTTGAATCGGCACAATCTATAAGCAGCAGGACATCCAAGAATGATTTTGTGCTATGCTCCACTCTGTCTCCAAGGTCTCTGGCCTTTGTCATGAAGTTCACTGTTTGCATGGTTCCACATCATAGTGCAGTCATCTGAGTATTTCCAGTATCACAGCTAAGATCTAGCTCCTGGAAACAACTAAATGTGTCACTTTATGCTACAAGACTCATTGACCTGCATCTGCAGAATGAGAGGACACATGCAATCCATCCTGTCAGAAACCATGATCTATCCTGTCAGCACACACAGACTGCAGGCAGCAGTTGTTTGTAGCAAATTTGACCAACTTCCCACTTCTCCTCATGTTTTTGTATTGCTATATCACTTACAACACACTTAACTGGATCCAGGATCAATTGACGTCTAGGGGAATTATTCCAGAAAAAATATTACCCTTCTCCCGCTGTGAGCAATTCCTGAGAACAAAGCAATAGGGAAGACTGAAACCTCAGGCATAGCGAAATTAATCAGGGATTGGTGCCACAGGCAGAACAAGTGTTTAGTCATCCTGACACAACCCCACTCAGCCCTTGACCAATAAGTTCCAGCCTTGCTTGTTGTCCTCACTGAAGAGGACAGAAATACATGAGAAACTTCAGTTCTGTGGTAGACGTCTGAGTCAAGCACTTACCACACGGCTGTCACACCCACTGTTGTTTGGTTTAGTCAAACTTAATAACTCTTCAGTATATTATGTGGATTACGGAAACGCTGTAACTTCAGATGAGTTGGCAAAGCAGCATATAGCCTTAGAGCAGTGGACTGTAATACTTCCAACGGGCAGGGTGATCTTTTCATCTGTCCCTTCATTCTGTAGGTTTGTGGGTCTCTGCCCACAGAAATTATTCAGATGGAAGATGTGATCATCTCTGGCCAGGTCTATATAATAATTTCCTTTCTCATCAGAAAGATTGACTAGTAAGGGATTTCCTTTCTACTTGAAATAACCATTCTGGTTTCCCTTGTTCTCCTGAGCCTGGGAAAGTTCATCAGAGCTTTACAAGGTTATTAGTTATTTACCAAATTTCCAAGCCTTTTTAACCTGAAAACATTCAAACATGAATGCTGTGAAGTTACATTCTCTAAGAAGATCATTCTGACTTTGTTTGGACTTTCAGCAGCGTGCAAATTCATCCTGCTATTTTCCCTTCATTTATGGATGGTACAACCAATGCAGATATGGCTAAACAGGGAGCTTGAAAGGTCCTGAAGCCGCATCTGGTTCATGGCCATTATTTCTGTGTAGGCAACAAATTCTGAAGCCTATTTCATTCTGAAGGTAATTTCATTTAAGACAAGGCAGGAAGAAGTCACTCTGGATGCCCGTAATGGGAATCTCTGAAGGAAAAAAGAACTTGTATTTTGGTTGTTGGTGTATGTATGTATATATGCTTGCACGTACATATGCAAATATTTATCGTTCAAATATATTATATCTATCCCATAATATCATATCATCACAGTTAGATTTTTTAAATAATATTAGGCTAACATTAAGTAGAAGACAGATGGTGTGCAGTAACTACAGCCTAAACAAAGCAGGGACGATAAAGGCGAAGGAAGCATGGCTACCTTTACAGAAATAAAGTATAGAAAGATTGCCCACCTGGTTCCAAGCTATCTACAAGAGCTGCCTGTCTTAGATGCTTCTGGGATTGCAACATTTAAGCTTGAAAATGGAATGAGTTTCTGAGCATGGAGGGAGCCAGCTCCCTGCTTAGTATACTGCCAGTGGAGACAGGTATATGAGCAACAGGTATCATCGCTAGCCAAAATAAGAATAAAGAAATGAACAATGATTTCTGTGTCTTTACCAAAAACCTGACTTCATGCCTTGGAGGCTGTCTTTCTGTGGCTGCTGAGTCTGTAAGTTTGGCAGAGAAAGGAAAACAGAGAGCAAGTCAAGTGATCCAACTCTGGCGTGCTGTCAGTGGAGCGTCACATACATGGGTTGGGAGATCTTTCATACAGACATCAACATATAAGCAATTTTCATCTGGACTCCTCCAGCCTGAAAGTGTGATTATAGCAAAAAAGAAGCTACACAGAGAGAATACAGAGAGGTCTGAACTGACAGTCACTAGAAACCTCATTAGCAATATCTTGTGAAGGGCCACGAAGATGATGAAGGGACTGCAGTATCTCTCATACAAGGGGAGTCTGCGAGAAGATACAGGAAAACCCTGTGGATAATTGTTTTTACCATGAAGATAGTTGAGAGCTGGCACACATTGGTTGGAGAGGTCATGGTGTCTCCAGCTTTGGAGATATTAAAAACCTGACTGGACACAGACTTGAGTAATGTATTATAGCTGACCCAGCTCTGAGTAAGGGTCTCTGCCAACCTCAGCTATTGTCCTACAGTCCCATGAAATTGAGCTAGACCCTAGCTTGTGCACATTATGCTTTACTGTTGCCCCTCCACAGAGTGGAGAGTCCACCTTTCCGTGGCAGTCGGTGGGGCATGGCCACATGGAGGGCACCTGCCAAGGGGTCTGCCTGTTCCTCCACCTCATGCAGGGCAGAAGCCCACCCTGCCTTTCATGCTGTTTGTGCAATGTAATAACCACTACATGCTTCTCCCTGTGTTGTCTCGCCCATAAGCTATGCAAGCAGGTAAATTAACCAGTTGCCCAACTGGCTGAGATTAAGTTTTCCCCTGTAGCATTGTTGGCTAAGAGGAATGGGGAAGAAAAGGGGATCCCCCATCCCTCTTGCTGTGATTTTGAACAAAAGAGCAGCCCAAAGGAAGCATTAAGGAGTGCAGTAGCAATGTCATATCTTCACTCCTGCTTGCAGCATTGCCCCTGTTAGCTTTTATTAGCCCTTCTGAAATGCAAACAATTTAATAATAATAAGGCAGAAAGAAGATGGGTCAGTGCCCTTAGCCAGCTAATTAATGGTGTTTTGAATGCACTGGAGTCTTTATCAAAAAGCAGCGGGGACATGGGAGGAAGGAAGGGCCTTTCCAGAGATGTCACGAATGACCTCACAGGCATACAAATGTGTGTGTTTTGGACTGGTAAAAAGCAATTTGTTAGAAACAACTGTTCATCAATGGAGGCATGCTGCAAAAAGTGTCTTGCTTAGGTTTCCTAAAATGTTGCTTTGATGCAATTTTCTGGCTTTCCCGCTTTGCAGTTTTCCATTCTTCATCCTCTTTAGCCAGCGGGGATTAACAAGAACTGCCTGCAGTCAGCTAAACTGCCTTTCTGGCAGAGTTTCACGAGGAAGCTGTGGAGATCAGTAAACAGAGCTGAAAGTGCGGGTGGCCATGAGCAGCTGCTTTTTTTCCCTCTGTGTGTGCAAAGGAAGTAAGAAGTGCAGCAGTCAGCCCTGTCAGACAGGGGAGATATTTCACAGGAAATAACAGATGGCTTCAGGCTTACATTTCTCTTGGAGAAAACTGTGCCCAGGCATCTTGAAAAATGGATGCTTCAGGCTATTTTGCCACTTTCTTTTTGGTATGTCGAGGCATAAAATCATAAAACACAGGCTGAAAAAGCCTAGGCCCTGGTTTTTTTGCATAACTATATATTCTTTTTGTTTTGGAGGATGGTGGATGACAGAACGTTAAAGGTAACTGAAACAACAATATGAATTTCTTTCAGCCATAATTGGTGGTGGACAGTTGCTGGCATAATGAAGAGTGAAGAGCTATGCTTTCTGTATGCTCATCTGGAAGGAAATAAAGCAGCAGAGTCTTAAAGGACTTCAGTGCTAGGGTGATATCTTTATCTACTACAAAACACCTTTGCTCAGTCATCATTCTCACGTTGCTCACCCCTGTGTACCTCCTCTTGCACTCACAGACTCCTCTGCAACTGCATACAAGGGCTCAGGCATGTCTACTGCTGTACCCAAACAGGAAAGCTTCCACAGAGGGATGACACGTCAGCAAATCTATTGCCAGTGGCACCTGCAAAGAGCTGCCAACTGACAAAATAGATGAGAAGATAGTGTTATCACAGCTTGTCTACTGTGT
>WAAB01017898.1:112588-150450 GCA_013389865.1 Piaya cayana
CTCTGTGTGTGCAAAGGAAGTAAGAAGTGCAGCAGTCAGCCCTGTCAGACAGGGGAGATATTTCACAGGAAATAACAGATGGCTTCAGGCTTACATTTCTCTTGGAGAAAACTGTGCCCAGGCATCTTGAAAAATGGATGCTTCAGGCTATTTTGCCACTTTCTTTTTGGTATGTCGAGGCATAAAATCATAAAACACAGGCTGAAAAAGCCTAGGCCCTGGTTTTTTTGCATAACTATATATTCTTTTTGTTTTGGAGGATGGTGGATGACAGAAAGTTCAAGGTAACTGAAACAATATGAATTTCTTTCAACCATAATCAGTGGTGGACAGTTACTGGCATAATGAAGAGTGAAGAGCTATGCTTTCTGTATGCTCATCTGGAAGGAAATAAAGCAGTAGAGTCTTAAAGGACTTCAGTGCTAGGGTGATATCTTTCTCTACTATGAAACACGCTTGCCTAGTCATCATTCTCACGTTGCTCACCCCTGTGTACCTCCTCTTGCACTCACAGACTCCTCTGCAACTGCATACAAGGGCTCAGGCATGTCTACTGCTGTACCCAAACAGGAAAGCTTCCACAGAGGGATGACACGTCAGCAAATCTATTGCCAGTGGCACCTGCAAAGAGCTGCCAACTGACAAAATAGATGAGAAGATAGTGTTATCACAGCTTGTCTACTGTGTACAGCTGCAAACTTCCCAGGACACCAGCAGCACTTGTAGGCTGAGGAAGAGATGTTCTGTGTCTCCAAAGAGGATGAGCCTAGTGTCTCAGGATCTGAGCTGAGTGAGACCTAATCATGACTCCAGAGACAACCATGTTGGTACAGAGGATGTTCTATTTTGGTTAATGTGTGTCAGAACAAGACCCACGTGCTTGGTGAGCAAGAGACACTCAGCATGTGAACTGTCACCAGTGACCATGGCGTGGGGTCAAGTCAAGGTGGCTGAGATCTGTCCTGGCTGAGTTATCACACATTTTCAGACAGTCAGGAACAGGTGCATATTACTGGGGACTCTGGAATGGTCATTTCCCCACCTGTGACTTTAATGCCTGCCTTGTGGCTTGTCATTACACCCTCCCAGTGACAGAAGTGTTGACATACCCTAGGAAGACCTCATTATGGTGGTCCATACCTGCAAGCCCTCCAGCCCTGCAACTCACACTAGGCTGCTCTTGCACCTCAGAAGTCATCATGTAGGACAGAGGGCAGAAAGCCTGAATACCTCATGTCATGGGATGAGGAAAGTCAGGACTCCCAGCTGCCACTGCTTAGCTAAGGTCTGATGTTCAAACCCAGAGCAGACCCAAGAGCTGAGAGTCATGACAAGGAAAGGGGCAGCAGGGGAGGGCAGCATGTGAGATATACCACCCTGTTTCTACACTGCCTGTCTTACTCAGGGCCATGTGCATGGATGCTGTTTTGAAAGCCCTGCTTTTACACATGGCACATTGCAGAGATGGAGCAGCAAGAAGAAAAGCACCTCTCCATCATTTTCTGCTGACAGCTAAAACCACATGACTTTCAGTGATTTACTCCCCAGTTCTCTGCTCTACTGGATACTTATTCACATCATGTTGTCTTCTTATGTTTGTCCCACCAACATAACTGGAGTGGTTTGCAGATGCAGGCATAAGAGAACAGACTTACATGAACTGCTGCTCTTTGATGACTGTTGTCCAATATGGACCCTGTTAATGTCTTTGACCCTGATCAAATGCATTCCTGAATCCAGTTCCGTAGTCCAGCTCCCTCCTGCTATTGAGTCCAGCCCAGGACTTTTTTCCCATGCCTGCTCTGCAGCATCTCTGTTGACATTGTCATCAAGAGGGGGAGAAACTTTGGTTTTCTTAATGTTTTTTATTATTTTCTTAATAATACTATTTTTGTAATTAGTTTTATTGTTTCGTTAAATCTGTTTTAATTTTAGTTTTCAACTCACTGGTCTTTTTCTCTCATTTCCCCTTCCCTAGGATGGTGGGAGGGAGTTGGGTCAAAACTGCTAACATTCAGTTTCCAATCAAGCCAGGCCAGGTCAGGAACGTTATGCTGTTAAAAAAAGGTTGGCATGACACTGAAATCACTTGTGATAAATACAGCTTGCATGAAATAATCCTTCCGAAGCTCATTGGTAAGGTATCAGTTGGAAAACTTCAGCATTAGATTTTAAGAAGTCCCAGAGAAAAGCCCAAGGACATAGAATTAATAGTCTTCAAACACTGCTGAGAAGAAAACACCATCAATCCGTTCTCATTCGTTTGAAAACGCACGGTGAGGTTCAACTCTAACTCTGAGGAAAAATATATTAATGAAGAAGAAGGTGACCCACTGCTGTGGAAGGTCTGGGAATGTCCTGGAGATCTTTAAGAAAGGGTCAGACATATCTGCAAGAAATTACTCAGACAGGGAGGGTCCTACTGTGTGCAGAGGAATAACCTTCTTGATTTCTTGAGCCCCCTTACAGGTCTCAAGTTTCCTTCCTGACATGAACCTGGTTCCTTTACCACCAC
The DNA here is from genome assembly GCA_013389865.1 of Piaya cayana. NCBI lineage: Eukaryota > Metazoa > Chordata > Aves > Cuculiformes > Coccyzidae > Piaya > Piaya cayana. Next base: position 115,104 of record WAAB01017898.1, read on the forward strand.
CTCTATCTCGTGTGACTCCTGCAGTCTGACCTCAGCCCAGATTCACCCATCCTTTTGCATGAACACGTTTGTCAGCTTCTTCTAGATTGCTGAAGATACCCATCTTAATTTTCTACCTCTTCCTTTTCTCTTGTCCCTTCCCTGATAGTTTTTTTTCCTTTTCTTCCCACCTGCACTTTCCCCCTTTTCACTGGCTGCAACCTCCATCCTGCCCTGGACCTGGCACAAAGGCCAGCCCCTCTCCACAGACAAATCAATCAGGGGATTTTGAAGGTCACTTTTCATGGTAAAGCTTGCACCAAGGAGATGGATGAGAAATTTCCATTCCCAATGTCTGCATTGTTGCTGGAAACGCTTTTCCTGTTCACCCCTGCTTTGGTTACATTTGGTTAAGACTCAACAACTATTTTCCCCAACCGCTGAGGAAATTTCTTTACTTGTTTATGGAGAGGGCTTTGCTTCTGCAGCCTTTGAACTTGATGGTCAGGCCAGAGAGACTAAGTGTTTTAACTCAATCTCTGCTCTTTTGTCTCGTCTTTTAGGATTATCTTTGTGCTTTATTTTTTTTTTATTTTTTTTTATTCATTCCACATGTTCCTCCAGTCCAACTGAAACCCAAACAGCTTCAATTCTAAGAAGTGTTTTTGAGGAGCTAATGCTGAAGGTCTGGGTTTAAAATTAAGCCAAATGAGCAATCATGGCCATGAAAGGAGAGCACAGTGGGCCAAGACCACGTGTAGAGTTGCAAATCCTCCCTGGGATTTCAATTCCAGTAACAAACCCATCTGAGATTTGCTCTCACAGTTTAGAGAAAACAAGCCTACGGAAAGCGTGATGCAGCAGTTACCATAGCAGCCAGCACAAGAAGAGTCCATTAAGTGATCGTGGTTCGGTCTCAAAGTGAATTACCAGGCTGCAGGTGAACTTTTGCACCTCCAGAAATGTCTCTTGGGGAAAATACATTGTCATGCTGAAAAAGAAATTGCTGATTGGTTGTTTGGACTCGCTGTTACATTGTTATCTTTAATTATGTCTGTGCTGATTTTTCAAAAAGTACTGCACATGCTTTTCCTTTTTCCTGTCAGGTGGTTTTTGTAAGATTTTTTTTTTTTTTAGTTTTTTGTTGTTGTTTTCCTGAAAAACAAGACAGAGTACCCCAGTCGATAGCTACGAATGAAATGTGCTTCAGGCCTCCCTGCATTCTGCCACAATTAGATTGCCAACCATCCCAGGAGAGATGCTATTATCTGTGTGGGTGTGGAAAATGATCTATCACTGTTAATCATTTCTGTTATACTAGCAGGTAGTGCTCCAAACATATCAACACCTCATTATGATGGCTGCTTTTCAGACAAGGGAATTTGAGGGTCCTCTTGTATGCTTAGATATAAGAAACATAAATGGAGCTGGGAGGTGGAAAGAGGACGTATCCTGGTGGGATCCTAGGAGCATAGGAAAATGCACTACCCCCTCACAAATGCAGCCACTGGCAAGTGCAGCCAGAACGTGATCAGGAGGAGCTGGTCCTGCACACAAACTCCTGATCCAGACCTAGCATAGTCTCTCCTTTGATCTCTGTACCATACAGCTCTGTCTTACTCATAAAAGCAAGTGCTGACCAGGTGCCAGCACCTTTCTCAAAAGCAAAGTGCAGCTGCAGATATTGACATCTTGACCCACAAAGGATGACTTTGGGCTTGCGGTAGCAGAGGACCCAGGTTAAAATAGCAGAGTGGTTATTTAACCCATCCTTGATGTCCTTCCAGAAAGTCACTTAAAGCTTTTAAACCCCTCTGCATTGTGACTACTGTAATAGCCACATGAAGGGCTATTAAAATCTTCTTGTGAAGGAAGGTAATGAGAAACCTGTCATGGCTGAGAAAAGCAAAACAAACAAGCAAGCAAGCAGACACCCCCCTCAGCTTTCCAGAGAACTCACATCAAGCTTGACCTCTGTAAGGTATCATTTGCTTCCTGTTTGCTGCCAAAATACAATGAGGTTTGCATTTGGACCCCACCTTTCAGTGTCTGGGTCTAAAAATATGACAATGAACTTGTGACACAAAGGCCCTGTCTCCTGGAGAAGCAGAATTCAAACCTAGCTGCAAAGCCCAAATTCTCCTGTCTTTGAAGCAGTACTGATTTTGAATAGGTGGATGGGGGGGTTTTTTTGGTTTGTTGGTTTTGGGGGTTTGTTTGTTTGTTTGTTTGTTTGGTTTTTTTTGTTGTTGCTTTTGCCTTTCTGGTTTTAGGTTACCGGACTTGGAAGGTTTTCACTAGGATTAGGCCAGACCTACACAGGTGTTTGTTTTAAATGATCATAACTGTTACTGTTTTAAGGTACTTGTCACCATGGTTACCTCGATGTTCTCCAACATCCATTATGTCTGAGCCTAGGCATGCCTGAGACGTATTCTGGGGCTACATGAGTGGGGACATGTCTAAATTGCAAATCTTTTTATTTCTTTGAAAGTGTTGAGTCTCAGCTCCATGGATAAGAAAAGTATGTAAGGGCTTACATTTAGTCTGTACTCAGATGCCACCAAGCTGACGATGTGATGATCTTCAAACATCTCTTGGTTTTATATAAGAAAAACCTTGGATGATGATGTAGCTAATGCAGTGGGACAGGGGCAAAATGTTGTTTTGGGAGATGATTCAATGCCTTGATTTTAATTCCATCTGAAAATTTACTCTTAAAACTAATGCTGCATCTTACCGAGCTCTCATTCCTCCAATGAAACTCACCACTCATGTCTAGTGGGAGTTAGACCAGACATATTACCAGTTTCTCAGCAACAAACTGGTTAAACCTGATATTGGTATGACACTGGCTCACTTGTTTAGTCTCCTCTCTCCAGAGTTCACTGTTTTGCTCTCTTCCTGTCTTTTTCTGGGAAAAAATTCTGCTTACCCCTTTCTTAATTAAGTTCTTTTTTTTTCTGTTATCCCTGAAGCAGTTATATTCTTAGTCGTTACTGGAATAGCTGGATATGGTCTTGCTGATTCAGTAGAGCCTCTCAGAAAAGGCAGGGGGGTAGGCTGGTTATTTTTATTATTACATTGGCCTAAGAATCAGAGTCTCATTCAAGCCTCATTCTCTCTCCATAGATCCCCTGAGAAATGACAGAGCTTGTGACCCCTTTTGCGTGCACAGGAGTAGCTCTACGTCTGACAGTCCTCCTAAAAAGAGATCTTGGGTGATTCTCCAGACCATTGTACAGAAGGTTGTGAGAGGCAGAGCATTTCCTTCTGACAGATATAAGCGCTGCTGTATAAGGGAGAGAACACTGGAGCAGTCATGCCAAAGGGCCACAGAAACCTAAGGGCCCTTATCTGTGAAAGGACACAGTCACTAACCATCTCTGTCTCTTTCTATCCAGTAGATCCATAAAATTCCCAGGGACGTCCACCGGGTTCTAGGTCCTATCTGATGCCTTTCTCAGCTCTGGAAGATTCCTGAGTACAGCAGTTACTGAGGGACTGGGCTAGACAGCAGAGAGGTTTCACGGTATGGCTGGATACCAAAAAGGTGCAGGATATGGCTGAATAGTAAAGAAGATACATGGTATGACTGGATAGTAAAAGTGGTAAGAATTACGGGAGCCAATAACAGTGGCAGATTGTCAGTAGGAATTTTTGCATGGAGCTTATTTGTAGTACGGTTGGTCTTAGTAATTTCTTACCCCAGCAAGTGCAAAATGTTCCCATCACGTTAGTACATTTTACTGAGATGAAAGTATAATGTCTGAAAAAAATCTGCCAAAGCCAGCATTTGTGTGAGAGACAAAAATGTGAATACCAGAGGGAATTATTTTAATCAGCTCCATGTGTCAAAATTATCTGATTCTGTAAGCCAATTTCTCAGAGCAGCCTGGAACCCTTTCTGGCCGGCGTGGGTACTCCAGTACTTACGAGTATTTCTGGTGACAGTCTGACTTGCTTAAATATATCCCACAGCAGTGTGAAAGGTACAGTCTAAGTGACAACTGTTTCAACACTCACATATATCCAGCCTGATCAGAAGGCCTTTTACTAGCACTGATTAAATAAAGATCCTCTTTGTATTGGAAGGCTCTCAATGATGCAATAAAACCTAAGTAGGTCTAGATATGATCTGAGTCAGTTACCACCAGCCTGTCAGTACTTTGTGTTTCCCACTGGCAAAGCTAAGAGTCAGGATCTGACCAAAGACAGAGTGCTGAAAACTTGGCACCTCTTGCCTCCCCTAAACTGGAGGTTACACATGGCAGAGGAGACCTGGACAGAGAAAGGGGAATTATAATACTGCTGTGTTGAGCACTGGCACATTGTTTTTTCTCTTTTGTACTTCAGTCTTTGCATTCTCCCTCTCCCAAGAGCTCTTTAAAACAAAACCCCCAAACCATCTGTAAAATGCAGTATGTGATGGGGCTGCAAGAGCAACTGGATTTGCTTGTAAATAGAATACCAATCAAAAAATTCAGTAAGAATTGTCTATTTGCGTAGAAGGGTCTTGCAGTGTGTTTGGACAGCTGCTGCTATTAAAAGTTTTGCCAAGTCAGTTCAAGAAAGCCACTTTCTAACTGCCATTTTCATAAATATATGAGGAGATTTATTTCAATGCCAAACTGAAACCTTCTTGGAGCTACCTTTACAGTTACTTTCAAAATATTCTAAAACATTGAGTAGCATATTCATTTTTACCCTCTATATCTGCCCCAGTGTAATACAGGTAGTAAATGCATTAGTAACACAGAGTCTATGTTTGCATGTACATATGTTCAACAATGTTTAAGTTTTGAGGGTATTTTTTATCTTGGAGACAATATTGAATAAAATTTTTCACCTATTAGGTTTTTTTAGAATTTTTTATAAGACTATAAATCTCAGAACTATAAAGATAAATGAATAATATTTGCTGCCAAACTGGACTTAGGGTGAACTTAACTCCCTGTTACTGAACAGCACTGAGTAGATTCGGGGCATATTCACAGTTAAGAAAGATCTCTTCAAAATATGCACTGCCTGTGCAAAGTGAAGCGTAGACTTAATTCTATTGGAAGCCCAGAGGCCTTTGCACTGGTGGTAGTTGCAGGGGGTGTAGGAAGACATGCCCCAGGGCTTTTTTCCATTGAGTAACACTCAAGCAATTCCCTAGGGGAGCATAAGTTTATTCTTACATTTTCCAAATGCTAATATTCTTTCTGTTTTCCTGCAGGATCTACGGTCATCAGTTGCAGTGTCAGAATGTAGGGCAGGAACCCAGAGTGGGAGTAGGTGGGACTGCAGCTAGGGGCATTTGAAAACATACTGCTTTAACTCTTTGCACATTGAAATAAACAAGTTACGGCTTCCTAGGCATGATTCTAAATTACAGTGTATGAGGCTGCCTTTCTTCATAGGGCAAGGATTTTTCTGTTGACTCCAACTTGAATGTTTTTTTGCAACAAGTGTTTTTGGTTTTTTTTCCAGGTACAGCTATATCCCAGCATCACACACCCACCCCACTCCTCTGAAAGTAGTGCAGAAACTTCAGAAGAAATTCCTAAGTAAAGTTTGAGATTTTTTAGCCCTGTAAAAACTCCAGAAGCATGAATGTTGCCATTGTACCATCTGATATCCAACAGTGGCGTGCTCTTTCCAACTAAGGACATTGCAAGATCTTGAGCACATTAGCGCTGCTCTGGGGAACCAGCATTTTATATTACGTATTTGCTGTCTAAGAGTGTCGTGTTAATGCAGACTAAGCATGGGAACCAGATACCAAGCAGTCCCTGCAGAGACCCTCTCTGGGCACTGGCCACTCATCTCTGGTCAAATTATTTTCACATTCTCTCCTAGTTTCATTGGATGTGGAATTGCACTTGTGGTGTGTTCTAACAATCCTGTCCAGAGGAGCTGAGATATTTTGTTCACCCCACTATGTGGAAAACACTATGAACAGGAATATAAAGTGCTGGAACGCTTTTCTGAAAAATATGTAATCAAGGCGATTAAGATCTGAATCTGATGAGAACTTCTTTTGGCAGTAACTATTCTACTTACTTAATCTATAAATAGCTATTTAGATTGCAAAATACTCTTCATAAATTATACTCCTGGCTTGGCCTGAATGAGAATTTTCAGAATGGAAGAAAATAAAGTAAAATATTCCCTCGATGGAGTTGACATGACCTTGGCCCCAGATGGTGTTTTCTGCTTTATGACCCACCAAACTAGCTTACCATGTGGTCAAAATTACATTAAGCACTTCTACAGCCCTGGTGCATACAGTAAGATGTTCTTCTTCCAGGGGAAGTAGCTCAACCTTCAGAGATGTTTGTATTGCTGTCACCATGGCAACCAGAAAAGATGAAAGTCAGAACCCAAAAAAACCCCAACGTTAGCCGAGGTGTGGATATGTAGTCAAATTGTAAAACCCTGCATGGATTTCTAAAGGAAATTACTGTTATATATTAAACAAACCTAGCAGAATTCCTAGTGCCATAGCCTAAAAATAGCACTAGCAGCTTCATTACGTGCAACAGCTTTTAAAAATCCCTGTTAAAGCAGATATCAGGAATAGAGGATTCTCCCGCTGATGGTAGTGAGGTTTCTCCATCCTGCTTCACAGGGGATCATGTCACACATCACAGACTTCTTCCAAGCAAGACCATTTGTGGTTTGATGTTCATTTTATGACACATGGTTATAAACAGCTATGACACTCGCTCTGTCTGAGCTGGGCCATAAAAGCAAGACTTGAAGTAAACCCTAAACTTTGAGCCCTAAATTTGACACTTTAGATCCTTCTCCAATAGACTTGATCGAGACTTGTTGTCTAACTCGCTTTTGAAGAAACTCTTTGGTCAGCCAGTATATTAGTGTCATCCAACATGGAAACTGTCTTTGCCCTGATCTTTAAATTGGGAGAACAAAAAACTATTTTCAGTACAAGAGATAAGCCTATACATTCCACGGTAAAGAAGAGAGATCTGATTATTTAAAAATAGACAGGAAAGCTAGATTTGAACTATGGAACCCTTGTCTAAAATTAAACTAAATCTGGCTCAAAAAGGTACCTCCTCACTTGTTCTCAGGTTCCACTGGCAGAAGTCATAATTTGAAGACAGTTCTCAAATCCAGTTGCAAACCCTTGGATAGACAAATTTTTACTTCCTTCACCGTTGTGTCTGAGGTAAGAAAATTTGCTTAAATCACACTAAAATGTTGCTTCATCTCATAAAGACTGCATAGAGCAGGTTCCTTTACTATTAAACAGAATACATTCAGTAAGATTCTTCCAGGTCCTCCTCTTTACTTATTTATAGTAGACTAATAAAGAGAGTTCTTTTTCTCTTAGTGAATTTAGGGATTACATAAATAAATCTTAACACCACTGAGTCAGATGAGGACTTGCTTGTTAAATATTAACAAGCACCCAGCCTTTTCAAGTGTCTACTTACCAATAGTTCAGCAGCGGGCTTTATGGTGTGATTTGCATGGTTTTTGCATGCTATGTTAAGCAAGAACGACTGTGTGAGATTACTGGGATGAGACTCCTTTGGCTTTGTGGGAGTCAACCTTTCTCTCCAGCAAAGGCAGGCTGCTGGTTTCATGGTCTCACCATCTCTTACAGCTTTCCGGGTAATTTGCCTTCACAGGCTCCTGTCTGCCACAGCTGATCATTTGATTTGAAATTCTAAAGCGTAGTCTGTCTCTGTTTGCAGATTATATAATAGGACAGGTTTTTTTTAAATGAAAACAGGGTACAGACCTGTATTTACTCTCTCAGCAAGGAGCCTAGGTAAATCTGAGGTTCAATAGGGAGCTCTGTAGAGGCAAAATAGAAGCCTGGCAGTCCTGTGGCTGCAGCTGCCTCCAAAGTACTAATATTTTCCAGTCTGAGTGATGGAAGGGAAAGCAGAAGAAATAATAGAAAGATGCAAGGAATAGTGAGTCTGTAACCACACCTTCTTCACTGACAATGTCCTTCCAACCAGTTTGCCTGCTGCCCATGGGTTTGGCTGTGGGTGTGGAGCAGAGATGGTCTAAGTGGCTATGCAAAACAGCATGAGGAGAGGAGAGGAGGGGAAATAGGGGGCACTGCTACATAATATGTTGGTTACAGGGTGGTCCTTGTGACTGAGGTGCCTTTCACCTGACTTTCTTCAGCTTGACTTGGCTTGCAGGGCTTGGAAAAATCTCTGGCATTTGTAATAATTAAAGGATGCTGGTAGACATATTTGGTCAGAGAAGTGAAGACGGTCACTTACTGTCTCTCTCCAAGCTGTGCAATAAAGGTTTTCTCTAAGGTGGTGGAGATTGACATACTAAACCCACAGAGACACAAGTCAATGCACTCCAGAATATAGAATGAGCTAATATTTGAATATCTGTAGACACAACTTGGGGCAGCACCAATTCTTAAGGACCTTTTGACCATAATCCTCATTCTTCACACAGATACTTCCTGATACCTTCAACGAATAGAAATTTTTTTTTTCCTCCCCTTAGCACATCCACTACAGTGGGCAGGAAAAGTCACTCAGGCTCCCATTTATCTTTAATGCCATTTTACACTATATGGGACAGCAATACCTACCTTGTAACCTGCTGGTTCCTGCATTCAAAGCTGTGCCCAGCACACAGGACGTGAGCTTGTTGCAGCTTCTGTGTAGGTGTGTGCTTTTTTTTTTTAAACACAAGGTGTTGACCAAGGGCCTGGGTACATTTAAAACTACCATAACTTTGCTTTAGAGCCCTAAGACCTAAGGCCAGTTTCCCTTCTTCACATGCATAGGTCAGGTAACTGGTCACAGACAAAAGTCTTCATTTGCAAGCCAAATAATGTTGCTTTTCTGATTGTTTCCCCATGGACTGTTTTTGTGCCTGTCTTCCTGTGGTACAGAAACTTTGGTCTTCATACACAACCCATAAAAATAAAGACAGTAAAAGAAAAATGTATTATGTCAGAATAACTGAAAGCTTAATAGGAACACAAATGAGACAAAAATCACTATATTTGCATTTATTTTCACTAGTCCTCAGATTTACAGGACATTCAGCAAAATGTAATTTGATAGTAAGCCCAGCTATTCAGTATCCAAGGAGAGTGAAAATCCCCTCTAACTGGATGAAACTCGATGCTGCCAGCATACTGCTGAATCCCCTCCAGTGTATTTCCAAATCACATTCCTCCTTTACTCTGCTGAGTGCTGCCCAAAGAATCAACAGTAAATCAAATAGCCTGCAATATACTTCTTTTTTATAATGCATCTATAAATTTCATGGAACTATGGATCTCTTCTTATGAAATTTAATTTGAGTCAATTGGGAAAACATTTCCATATTAAAAGGAACTCCTGGCTTTCATTGTACTTACACTTTGCTTTTACTGAATTGCAAATGCTCTGATTTAAAGGGACATAGCCAAGGTAAATCCTGCCTGCACAAAAGCCACAGGGCCCATTTCCACTTGGCAGGAAAAAACAGGCAGCTGCTAAGCTGAGCAATCTCATCTCTGCCAGCTGCTTGAGGATGGGCCCGGTGAACACAGACTTATGAGTGATGCTGCCTTTTCTGCCTTCTGGATTGCTGTGTCACAGGGAGGACAAGGCAAGAAGCTAAGGCTGACTCATGGAGAGAGCTGCTGTCAGCATGTTCTCCAGCCCCTTCACCAGCTCTGTCACTCTTCTCTGGACTCACTCCAGAGCCTCAACATCCTTCTTGTGATGAGTATATCCACAGAGCTGCTGTTTCACACATGATGTCCAGATAGAAGTTGAGGGAACTTTGGGGAACACACTGACCTGAAATGGCTTTTAGGTTCTGAGAAGTGTAGGTATTGAAGCTGGTGACATGATGGAAGCAGAGCCCACAGGGCTCCAAGCAAAAGACAAGGGAGAGCAGGGTAGAGCAGTGACATGGGCAGGATGGGAGATCTCCTTTTTGTTCATGGAGGAAAGACCAAATCAGCCGCACTCCATTGCTCACAAGAAGCATGAGCAGAGCTGGGACTACTGATGCAGTCCAGGCAGGCTCATGCAGAGAAACCTGTTTGGATCCCCATCGTAACATGTTTCTGTGTCACAAGAAAGAGGATATCAGCAGGAAAGATATGGGAAAGAAAGAGGCTAAAGTAATGCAGCAATTGCTTTCACTGTATTTTCTTACAACTTTTTAGGGACCAGTTTCCTAAGAGATTTTTTGAGTGAGTTTGCTGATGTCACAACAGTCTGGAAGAGAGTTGACTCTGGAATATTCTCTTCCTCTTATCACGTATAACCATACAATTCAAATTAACTTCCCTGTGTCATTCTCTCTAGTTTCCCACCACTCTCCTACCCTCCCATTATCTTTCATGTTGCCTATTTTTTTCAGCATTACATAGTGGTTTGGTTACCACTGCCTACATGGATTAATTTCTCTCAAGAAATAGCTGAGCTGTGTTCACGAAGGTCCTAAAGACAGCTTGTGTATCATTAGTGGTATATGCCCCACAGATCAAGAACATACAGCCTAGAAAATGTATTGAGATACTTTCCAGTGTTGCATATCTGGTTTCCATGAAATAATGGCATGCATCCACATACCTGAAAATATGTCCAGCTACCTTTTTATTTCCCAAGAAAGGCTTATTTCTATTATATGTACTGTTTATAGTTCCAATAGTTTATTATTACTTTTTAAAATCTAGTTTAAAAAGGATAAATACGGTTCCTATGAAGCAGATACTGCATTGTCAGTGCAACTTGATTTCGCCCAGTTTTAGAAATCTGGAATTATTTGCTAAGCAAAAGGATTTTACTGTTATATGATACATAAAATACTCCCTCAAGAAACTCTTTAATCAAGGGAATGTGTTGTTTCAGGGTAGAATTGGTTTGTAGGATAAATCATCATATATGTTAACTGGAGTTTATAGTGTCAAAGGTCTGAAGCACACAGAGCATCATTTAGAACTGGTAAAGCTGACTTATACCTTGCTCTAGGTCATAAATTATCCTTCTACCCACCTACCATCTGCACAACTATTGCCTGCATGCTGGCTAAGCACTACTTGGAAGTATTGTAACCTAAATAAAATTAGCAAAGGGTGAAATGGGATGAATTAAAATTGGCTTCTCTGTTCTGAATCTTAGCAGGAGTTTAAAAGGATTTTAGCAAATTACTTGATGTAACCCTATTTCTGAGTCTTCAACTGAATGTAATATTTTGTTGCAGGAGCAGAAATCGCAGGTCATCCTCAAATGAAGGGAAGCACTTAGCTAATTTGGTGCCTTTCCACTTCTGACTTAGTATTTTTGTCACCAGCAGAACTGGGGTTTGAAAAAGGTCTCAATGCTGAATGCGTTAATTAACATAGTGCAAACGTAGGCACTTGAGCCTTCACATAGGAGCTGGTTCCTTCTGCAAATCAACACTGAAGTTCCTGAGAACCTGGAGGTATGAGAGAGTCAGGATCAAACCATAACCTCCACAGTAGTTTCCTTTATCACACAGGAAGTCTGCTTCTAAACTGTATGAAAGCAAGCCTTGAGGCTATTTGTTTTTCTTGCTTTCCTTTCCACAGCATAAGAGGGTTTTGTTCACGTGTTTCTGGCTGCTTTGGATGCAGGGGCGTTTTGAGTGTTTACAAGTGGATTGTTTCCTTCAGCCACTTTTCTAGCATGCATGCTAACAGCATCCAGTGCAACTTCCACATTTTTGTATTGTGATAAAATCCACTCATAGCTGATTTCAGAGAAGGTCTGTTAGTCTTTCCATCTTGCACATCTCCCAGTACTGCAGCGGAGGCAGCTCTGCCACTGTTTAAATAACTGACAAGAACAAGGCGCCAGGTAACATCCTTTCAGGGCTGACACTGCTGCCTTTCCAAGAGGCAGATTTTTAGGCAACTGTGTCTCTGCATGCACTTTCAGGTAATTCTGGGGTTTGATTGTAGACAGTTTGTGAAGTGACAGGCTGGTCAATGTGTTCTCTCATAGCACAAAAATCATAGAATCGTTTAAGCTGGAATTGACCTTTGAGATCATTGAGTCCAACCATAACAGTTTGTTTTAGAGAATCATTCAGGCGAAAGGAACCTCAAGAGGTCATCAAAGCAGGGTCAGCAGTGAATTCAGAGCAGAAATTAAACAACTTGGTTCTTCTGTCAATTATCATGAGACCAGACCACTCTGGTGCTTCCTGCCATGGAGGGAGATGGCTGTGTGCGTACGTGTGAGTAAGAGAGGCTGGAAGGAGATATGGTCCATTTTAGGAACATAGATAAGAAGTATTTCAGGCATTTGAGCCCAAAAGGCTGTATGGGAGGAAGGAAGGGAATGGAGAGGGCAATCTTGGGCATTTGAGATAAGGGTCATGGTTTCAGAAAATATAATTTTTATTTATTTTTCAGAGCCTTTCAGAGCCCAGCCTTTCAGACTGGGAGAAAAATGTGATAACCCTTCTGATTTTTTATTTCATACATTTTATTTCAGTCATTTGCAGTTATAGCTAGTGAATGAGGAAAAACTGCGCCGCTGCTTGGACAGTCTTATACCTCTGCCCAGAATAGGTACAAATGCAAATTATACCAGGTACAAGAAAGGACTCAGCTCACACTTAGCCAACTCTGAATAATACAAACTAGTCTAGGGGAAAATCCCACATACAGATGGACTAAGCCTGACTGGATGCATCTTTAGCCATCACCAAAAAAAGATCATATTTTTCCATGGGCTCCTTTCTTCAAGCATAAATTGCTAACTGCTTTGTTTGACCTCCACAATCATTAAGTTTTACTTCACACAGGCCTGATCTGTCAACAGGGCAACTGAGTTAATGTTCTCAAGATAATAACAAATTTTAAAAATATATTATTTTGAAAGATCTGAAGCATTTGCAGGAATACAATTTGCCACTTGCACCCGCCTACATACAGTTTAGGGACATCATTAAAATAATTGCAACCCCTTTAAGACACCCTTTTATCCAAGTGTATGAACCTGTATATCATAGAATCATAGAATAGCTAGAGTTGGAACGGACTTTAAATCATCTAGTTCCAAACCTCCTGCCATGGGCAGGGACAGCTCCCACTAGTTCAGGTTACCCAAGTCCCCATCCAGCCTGGCCTTGAACACCTCCAGGGATGAGGCAGCCACAACTTCCCTTGGCAACATGTGCCCAGTGCCTCGCTACTCTCATGGTGAAGAAATTCTTCCTAATGTCTAATCTAAATCCACCCTTCTCCAGTTTAAACCTATTCCCCCTTGTCCTATCACCACAAGCCTTTATGAATAGTCCCTCACCAATTTTCTTGTAGGCTCCTTTCAGGTACTGGAAGGTCGCTATAAGATCTCCTTGGAGCCTTCTTTTCTCAAGGCTGAAAAAGCCCAACTCTCTCAGCCTGTCCTTACAGGGAAGGTGCTCCAGCCATCAGATCATCTTTGTAGCCTCCTCTGGACCTGTTTCAACAGGGACTTATATGTGTCTAAGGATATGGGCCAAGGACCCCAAGGTCAGGTCTTCAAAGACCTGGTGCAGGCAGGATTTCCTGGGATACTGAAATGCTTCTGCAGTGGTAAGGAACTTCTAAAATGGGAAATGAGTCTCTTTGAGGACCCTCTTTGCTCTTTGCATTCCTATAGAGTCTGTTGTAGTGCAGACTAGAGGCAACAAAGCGTCTTGAAATACATCTACTCCCATCACCTCTGTAACAAGTCCCTTTTCCTTACTGTTGTTTATAGCCCCACATGTTTTTGCAGTAACTCTCCCCTTTGGTTATGTGGGTGATTAGCAGTACATACAAATGAAGACACATTTTGAAATTGCAGTGACTTTTGTTCCAGTGACTTTTGTTCCAGTGAAACAAAAACCCACCCTTGATGTTGCACATTTAACTCTAAAAGTAAGTTGACAGCATTTGTGTCCATCTTCATAATTGGCAGGCAGTGTCACCAGCAAATAACTATCGGTTCTGTACAATTACTTTCTTTGCTTTATAGAGACTAAGTGTTTTGTGAACTGCTGGAATAATAACTCCTGGGACAATGAGAATTGGGACATGGCAACTCTTGTACAGCATTTGAGAAATCTTTAGCTGTGAGTTACTTCTGGGTGGATGGATAGGTAAATCAGTAGGCACATAAACAACAGACAGAGAAGATACACACTTCAGTGAAGTTTACAGTTCTCTGGAAGAGTAAGTCTTGCATAACAGCTTCGGTTTGCAAGCAGCAGTCACTGCATTTTTATTTCCTGTACATTGTGGCAGGTATACAAATTCTGAACATGGCAGACCTTCCCAGCATATGAACCACAAATTCAGATTTCTCCACCCTACCCAGTTTCTTCATTCAATGAGGCAGCTGCTCACGTGATTCTTAGTGACAACTCCCTGTGGGTAGTAGCTAAAATGTTAACAATGACAAAGGTTTTCTAGATGAATGTGAGAGCATTTTCTGTTAAGTATTCCTCTAAGGAAGAGGAGGGTTTTACAGGTAAAACATCAGTTCTGAAGCTTCAGTAGACCTATATCCTCTTCTTTGTTGCCCTGTGCAAAAGGGATTGTGCATTTTCCCTGCTGCACAGACATGTTCTGTAATTCAGTTGTCTCTTCTTTGGCAATCCCACTGCAAAAAGGGATGGCATGCTGGTTTGCAAGACCCCAAGGATTGCTTCTTTCTACTTAGGTTATTCCTTCTATTGGAGTATCCATCTATAATTTCAAATGTTCATTCTGCATCAAATATGTTTGCTAAGTACATAAAAACTATCCACATAGGTTTATATAAGATAGATAATCCATGAAGGAATAAGTAACTGTACAAGGCCATTCAGAAATGACCTTTTTGCTCAGCTAGAAAGAAAACCTTGATTTCTTGGTCTTTGTTTAAACTGACCAGTGGGATAGTGTGTGGGATACTATGGGATCGTATTCCCTTGGAAGTGCAGATGAGAGACCTTTCCAGACTATGTCAGAGCTTTTGTCCATCCCACACATCCACTGGGGGCACTGGATCCTCGAGGGGATGGGTGGCACATGTCCAAGTCTCATTCCAACAGTGAGTGGGAGCACACACTTCAGAAATGCTCTTGGGTACAAACGTAGGTTGCAATCCTTACCAACACAATTCCTTACCTTCCGCCCTCACAATCATTTCTGTTAGGAGCAACACCCCAGACTCAGCAGGACTATAATATTCTCTGGTTTGATTTTCTATTAAACAAAAGATAGGCTGTGGTGGTTGCTTGATTCCTATAGCTACAGACTCATGGGTTAATGTGTAACCAGTATATTCCTGAGGTATTTAATTTGCTATTTCCCTTCACTTTGCCAAGGTAATGAGGTGTTGGATGAAGGGAGTTCAGCTGCAGACCTGCAAATGCACATTTTTAGGCTAGAAAGAAACCACAACAGGCTCTGCTGTTTAATATTCTGATAAATTGGGTACTTCTGCACCTTACATCAGGCAATGACACAATGCAGCCTTGTTAATCCAGATAGAAACTGCTCCTTTAGTAATGGAGTCCAGGTCTGTTTCAGCAAAATTGCATTTGCATCACTAATTCAAAATACTATAAAAATCTAAATGATACTCTGAAAGGAGAGGTTATCTTCTCATCTGCTGGGATAAGTGAAGCATAAAGCTTCAACAATGCGAGGAGGTAATAGAACAAGTTGATACCAGCATACAGCACTGGTTAGTTAGATTAAAAGAGCATATCTGGCGATGATTGTTTTCTGGTTTCTTTTTCTGAGAAACACATCAAAAAGTATATTAAAACAGCTCAGAACAACTGATGGGTTTTGTTATCTACTGCCTGGTCTTGGATCTCTGATAGCGCCAAGACTGTCCTTCTTTTTCAAGACTTTGAACAATGTAATTAAGGTTTCTTGGAAATAGATCAATACTTGATATCACCTCTGAATAGCATGCTGGCCAGACAATCTGCCTTCCTTATTGAGACATGGCTAGGAGTCACTGGTGTCAGAGTTTAAGCTCTCACCTTTTTCTCCTGTCTTTCCTTTGTAGGAGAGGCTTTCTTATTACAGTTAAGTTTCAAACCTTTCTTTAAGGGACCACAGCTGCTGAACAGCAGCACACACACACTCAGCACTCCAGAGGACTGTTGTGATCAATCGAGATTCCATTAACCCTTCCTGCAGGTCTGGGTGGAAGGTGTGCTGTGGCAGATTGACTACAGTTTTCAACTGTTATCTTCAAAGCACTTCATCACACTTTACATCTCCTCTGTCCTTTATTCTCTAGCAGCATACACAGAAAACGACAATCTCAGATATTGTTTCTCAGTGAGGAGAGGAAATGTGCTCTGTGGGTTGTTGAGGTGATACTACCCCCCAAATGCCTCTGGTTTTACCTGCTTCTGGTAGCACCTTTATTTCAGGCACCAGGATGGGTAGTCATATGTTTAAATGTTATTTACCTCTTTTTAACATGATTAATTCAGAACCTGGCAAAGCTTAGGTAAATTCTCTGAAGGCTTGAGACTGTTTAGTCTGAATTTTAAGGGAAACAAAATTGCACTTTTGAGCAGTTAGATCATAGGTAAACCCAAGGACTCTTACTTTTGCTTAGAAATGATGCTGAAATAGGAGGTTTTACTGAAGCCTACAAAAAGAACCTAAAAAAAGAGAAAACACAGAGGCCTTGATATGGAGCTAACTGATCTCTCTATGCTGCTTGACACTTTTATCTGCAGTGAGGGACAGAAATACCAAAACCTTGATGCTTTTTGTTTGACATTTGCTTGGGAAGAACCCCCAGTAAAGATCACCCACCAGAGAGGGGTGGGGTGGTTTCATTGTGCTGTATGTGAAGACACACCCTGGCTCCAAGCCTCTCCAAGCCTAGCTTCATCCCCTGCTTACGCTGGGATGACTCAGCCTCTGGATGCACTAGCACCTGAGGAGTTTCTTCTCAGAGCAGCAGGAACCTCTCTGCCCCTTCACCTTCTCAATAGGAAGATTTTCCAGGTATCAGCTGATGATGCTGTTGGCAATGGCTCCTTCTGCAGCACTGTGGTTAGGAGGTAGTAGAGGATGGCGTTCATAAGCTTGCATTTATTTTAGACATAAAGAGAAAAAAAGGGTCGATTCAGTTGCTCAACATCAGAGTTAAACATCCAGTGGAGTGAAATCCTCTTGCTGCTCTTTGAAAGACCAAGATGAGCTGTTTCAGGTGGAACAGATTTGATCTAAAATGTGTCTTGAGACAAAATGGGGGAAAAATAATTATCCTGATGACATAAAGGAGGACAATCAGGGTCACAAGCCTGGATGGTGATTGTCTGGATAACCAGACAGAGGTTACCCATATCATTCTTGGCCACATCTGCTGGAATGCTGCAAGGAATTGATTCCCTCTCCTTGGCGCACCCAGGAAATAGGACTAAAACATCTACATACCTAGGATTAAACAGTCTGTCCTGTCAAATGCATGGTCCTAAGAAAACACTTTTCAAAGAAGCAAGTCTGATGAAAATCTGGCATAATTTATGTGATAGGGTTACACTAGACTCCATTCTTGTCCTTGAATGATTTACCAACATACCTCTGACACCTAGTCCATTTGCCTAAATTTGGTACGTAATTGGAAATCTCAGGAGCTTAGTCTCTCCAGAACAGCTGTAGAGTGAGACACTTTCAGAAGGCGTCCTCCTCCTTTGTTGTCTCCCATGACTGACCACAGCAGGGGCTACACACCACTTCACCTGCCTTCCATGTCCCACTGTCGTGTAGGGCTTGGACGGAGAAATCTGGGCCTGAGTATCTCCTCATCCTCATCTTTTTCTGTGGCATGTATGCACTGTAGTAGATAGAAGCACCTGTTTTAAAGCCTTGATTGAGAAAAACGTGATGTGCTTTTGTTGCTATAACACCTAGCAGTGAAAATAATGGTTCATCACAGAGAGATCTCCCAGACCTTTGAAATATGCGTCTCTCCTCTTGGGGCATCAGAGACTTGAAGAACCAGTAAGCATGAACTGGATTTTTTCTGGTAAATACAGCATGAAAGTCTTTCTTTAGAAGCTAAATTGATAAAAAAAGTGCATGAAATTGAAGTTGATAATTAGCAAGTCAGTCTCAGTGAGGAGCTCATAACCGCTTTGACCTTCAGGCTTTGTGCAAGGGCTGAGAGGGTAAGCACATCTCCCAGCTGTGCAATGAGCTTTGCTCTTTTGCCTGAGGAAACAGCAATACAGCAAGCTAAGCCATGGCAAAAACATAAAATTGCAGATCAAACGTAATGGATAGAAGAAATCAGTCCTAAGCTGCCTGCCAGAAAATTAAGGTGAAGAACTAATTCCCTTAGAGCTGCCCATAGTCTTGTCAGCAATGCTCCAGCATGCCAGTCAGTTGTCTCTAAGGGTTGCCATACCTGGATTTAGGTTTCCCAAGTCCTTCTTGGTTGGAAAGACAGCACCGATCTGCCTTTCAAAATCTAAACTTCACAACCCTAGGAACACAGGTACTTTTCAGGCCACTACTGGTTTTGAGACTTCTCCAAAGAGTTATTACTTCACTGTATATGTCACTGCTATGTTGTGGCCCTGGCCCACAACCTCTGAAGTCAGTAAAAACTCTTTTGGAAGGCTTTTGCTTTGTCCTCTGGTGAGGGATGGGAACCCTAAATGGAGAAAACTTCGCAGCATGATTCAAAGAGTCACAGAATTTAGGATGAAGAGAAATGATTATACATTTGGGCCAGCTGTGCACCATATACACCAGCTCACTCATATACCTGGGCACTGGGGTCAGGGACCTGCACTTCTCTCAAGTATCACTTTCCATCTTGTATTGTAACTAGATGGAAGAACTTTTACTAACTCCATGTAATTACATACTCTAGTATAGTCATTTCACAGTCCTCTCTTTGCTAAGCCTTTCAGCCTCTTATTTCCAGGCATTTTTCCCAGCCCTTGAGTAAGTTTTTTATTGCTTTTATTTATTGTCTCCTCCCTTATGACATCCATGCTGAAGTTTTGACTACCAGCATGACATATTTTCACAAGGGAAGATCTTGTTCCTTACTCATCACCTGCTTGTTTATACAAGCAAGACTTAATGTTTTTAGCTCTCTTTAGCACGCACATGCAGTGCAAGCTTGTCACTTATTCCAAGAGATTGACCTCTGTTTCTTAGGTTGGGTTTGTGGTTCTTGTAGCTAAATTTTGCCAGCTTTTGCTCTTGGCTTCTATTCTAATATGTTTTGTTTTAAGAAGCCTGGTGCACCAGAAAAGCCAAATCTCTGCTCATAAATCTCCTGTGATTTACCTTTACACCAAACTTCATGCCAGCCTTTAATTTCACAGCTATTTCTGGCCTTATCTCAAGAACCTCAGTCAAGGTTCAAAGACCTGAATACATCTTTTGTCTTTTTCTTCTGTGAAGTTATTCAGAAACAGCTAACACAAATTCAGATATTAAACTTCGGTAGAAAAGGTTTTGAGATTGTTTTATGATGACATATCAAGTCAAACAGTCTACAAAGCCAGCCAAAGTGGATTTTTTTTTTAATGCTTTCATATCAGGATATAAAGTGTGAAAGAGAGAAAAGAGAAGGGAAAAGCCTGAGTGGGAACCAGCCAAGACCAGTGCTGCTACCATGCCTCAGGTGCACTGTAACCTGCAGCTCTCCTGTAATGGAATGAGTAGGAGAGGCAGGGATGCTTTTAAAGTAGCTTTCACTGCTGTTACAGATACAAAGTGTCACTCCAGAGCTACAATTTATCATCACCCATTCAAGTCATCATTAGTATCCCAGACATAAAATCAGGCACAAAGCAGAGGTGGGACAAAGGTGACAGGCTATCACCAGGCAAAGCTGGCTGGACTTACTGAGATGTATGTGTGAAGGAGAGAATGTGAGTCCTGTGAAGAAAACCAGGGTAAGTGAAACCTCCACTGTAAACAGACCTAAGAGTCTATAAAGGAGCCCGGTCACCTGTTCTAACTGAACTTAAAAAAAGAAATCAAAGCTGTAGCTAATTAAGATATTGCACCTAAAAGTTGACTAATGGCTTTTACAAAAGCATGCTTTCTTTCCTGTTTTTTGTTTTGTTGCTTTTTTTTTTTTTAACATACTGATATGTTTAAGATCACATTTACCTTTTTTTCTTGGCATTCTTCTCTTCAGTGGCTTCCAGTCACCTGGCTTTTCCCTCAGCCATTTTCTTCAGAAAAAACTTTAAGCTGATAGCAGAAACTCTTATTAGAACCTAAGTATTCTTGGATCACACCCCATTTTTTCAGATACCGTGACTCCCATATGCATTGACAAAAAATATTTTAATTAGCAACCATGTCAGAGAGAACGCCTCTGTTATAATGCCTTGACTTTCAATACTAGCCATATTTTTGTCTCATCTTTAGCCAGTTCTCTATAACATTTATTCTGCTAATCTCCTTCTCCAACTCACCTACTAATTGCCCATGTATAGTCCTCTCAAATGCTCTGCATATGTTTAGATGGGTATGATATACTTTACTTCCTTTATCTCAGAAGTGGATTATCCTACCAAGGAATGGTCAATTTAGACTGGTATGATGCGTTTCTCTTTTTTTACATGTTATCCATGTTCTTTTATTTGATTTAAAATCTGTGACTGATTGAGATAAAATTAACAAGCCTATGATTTCCCATGTCACATTTTTCGCATTTCTAAAACATAGGTCTTATCTCTCCTGTTTTCCATTTCCACAATATCACCTCTAACTTGAGGATATTATTGAAAAACTTTGCTATCAAGCCTGGTCTCATTTGCCAATTCTTTCGAAGTCCTATCACGGAGACTATCTGTTCATCGTTTCATAAGCTCCTCACAGGTAACCTCATTTGCATTAGTCACTGCTTTCCTCACCATATTTTCAAAAAGAGAGGACACACATCCACTTAGGTTTTGGAAACAAAGTTATAGTATCTTTAATGTTCACCTCATAGTGCTCAACTTCCTGGCTTCTTCGTTTTTTTTATAACTAGTGAATGTTTCATCCTTTTCTCACGAACTTTGAATGAAGCCTGCAGTTCACCTGGAGCTTGCAAAATCTTGGTTTTACCTTTATAACTTCTAAGAGCATTTCCTTGCTTCCATTTTCCCATTTTTGTTTCTCTGTTCCCATTTTCTTCCTAGGAATCTGCCTCTGGCTTATTAATGCAGTTATGTTTGCAGTCCTTCTCTGTTTGTTTTTCTCTTTTATTTCTTGGAATAGAAGTCCAAGGTATTTTCTGTAGTTTGTTAAAATTCACACACGGACATTCAAACTCTGAGATCAACTGTCTGCTAATTAGTTCCTTCAGTTCATCAAAGCTTCTTCATTTGAAATAAATAATAATCTTAGTTCTCTGCCTACCTTTGTCTATACTGTCTTTTAATTGAAATGTATCTGACTCATAATTCATCAGTCCACAAATACTTGCTGTGATCATCTGTTTTATAACCCAAGATTCTATACAACACTCCATTCCTGCTTTCTTCTCTGTCTTCCTCCTCTCTTTATTCACTCCTCCATAGAAATGTCATCTCACTGGAAGCATCTGATTTCAACAGCAGAGATTCCTTACCCAGTTAATGGGTACTTTGAGCTTCCCCCTCAAAGCCGTCCTCCACCCCAAGCTAAGCACGTACACTGACATTCAGCCCCAGGTGCAGGTTATTCAGGTGCTTTCAACATGCACACACTCAGGAGCTGGGTGTCAGAGCTCCTGCCATCACAAATACAACAACTCCTGTTGCTTATTAATATAGTTATTGGAGTCTGCAGAGCTGTTTGGAGGACAGGTGTAGGTGCTTTGTGTGGGTGACTGGAATAGGTCTACACTCTTTTGCTCCGATTCTGTTACCAAAGCACAGGATGCCCTTGAGGATACTACCTGTTTTTGAGATGCTTTTCCAGAAAGGTGTGGCTCTCTTGAATGTCTGGTGTCATACCTGCAAGCTAAGCGCAGATGTCTTAGATGACCTCTGGCAACACAAAGAGTATCAGACATCTACATNGTTACAGATACAAAGTGTCACTCCAGAGCTACAATTTATCATCACCCATTCAAGTCATCATTAGTATCCCAGACATAAAATCAGGCACAAAGCAGAGGTGGGACAAAGGTGACAGGCTATCACCAGGCAAAGCTGGCAGAAGAGATGTGTGAAGGAGAGAATGTGAGTCCTGTGAAGAAAACCAGGGTAAGTGAAACCTCCACTGTAAACAGACCTAAGAGTCTATAAAGGAGCCCGGTCACCTGTTCTAACTGAACTTAAAAAAAGAAATCAAAGCTGTAGCTAATTAAGATATTGCACCTAAAAGTTGACTAATGGCTTTTACAAAAGCATGCTTTCTTTCCTGTTTTTTGTTTTGTTGCTTTTTTTTTTTTTAACATACTGATATGTTTAAGATCACATTTACCTTTTTTTCTTGGCATTCTTCTCTTCAGTGGCTTCCAGTCACCTGGCTTTTCCCTCAGCCATTCCTTTCAGAAAAGCTTTAAGCAGATAGCAGAAACTCTTATTAGAACCTAAGTATTCTTGGATCACACCCCATTTTTTCAGATACCGTGACTCCCATATGCATTGACAAAAAATATTTTAATTAGCAACCATGTCAGAGAGAACGCCTCTGTTATAATGCCTTGACTTTCAATACTAGCCATATTTTTGTCTCATCTTTAGCCAGTTCTCTATAACATTTATTCTGCTAATCTCCTTCTCCAACTCACCTACTAATTGCCCATGTATAGTCCTCTCAAATGCTCTGCATATGTTTAGATGGGTATGATATACTTTACTTCCTTTATCTCAGAAGTGGATTATCCTACCAAGGAATGGTCAATTTAGACTGGTATGATGCGTTTCCCCTTTTTACATGTTATCCATGTTCTTTTATTTGATTTAAAATCTGTGACTGATTGAGATAAAATTAACAAGCCTGTGATTTCCCGTGTCACATTTTTCGCATTTCTAAAACATAGGTCTTATCTCTCCTGTTTTCCATTTCCACAATATCACCTCTAACTTGAGGATTTTATTGAAAAACTTTGCTATCAAGCCTGGTCTCATTTGCCAATTCTTTCGAAGTCCTATCACGGAGACTATCTGTTCATCGTTTCATAAGCTCCTCACAGGTAACCTCATTTGCATTAGTCACTGCTTTCCTCACCATATTTTCAAAAAGAGAGGACACACATCCACTTAGGTTTTGGAAACAAAGTTATAGTATCTTTAATGTTCACCTCATAGTGCTCAACTTCCTGGCTTCTTCGTTTTTTTTATAACTAGTGAATGTTTCATCCTTTTCTCACGAACTTTGAATGAAGCCTGCAGTTCACCTGGAGCTTGCAAAATCTTGGTTTTACCTTTATAACTTCTAAGAGCATTTCCTTGCTTCCATTTTCCCATTTTTGTTTCTCTGTTCCCATTTTCTTCCTAGGAATCTGCCTCTGGCTTATTAATGCAGTTATGTTTGCAGTCCTTCTCTGTTTGTTTTTCTCTTTTATTTCTTGGAATAGAAGTCCAAGGTATTTTCTGTAGTTTGTTAAAATTCACACACGGACATTCAAACTCTGAGATCAACTGTCTGCTAATTAGTTCCTTCAGTTCATCAAAGCTTCTTCATTTGAAATAAATAATAATCTTAGTTCTCTGCCTACCTTTGTCTATACTGTCTTTTAATTGAAATGTATCTGACTCATAATTCATCAGTCCACAAATACTTGCTGTGATCATCTGTTTTATAACCCAAGATTCTATACAACACTCCATTCCTGCTTTCTTCTCTGTCTTCCTCCTCTCTTTATTCACTCCTCCATAGAAATGTCATCTCACTGGAAGCATCTGATTTCAACAGCAGAGATTCCTTACCCAGTTAATGGGTGCTTTGAGCTTCCCCCTCAAAGCCGTCCTCCACCCCAAGCTAAGCACGTACACTGACATTCAGCCCCAGGTGCAGGTTATTCAGGTGCTTTCAACATGCACACACTCAGGAGCTGGGTGTCAGAGCTCCTGCCATCACAAATACAACAACTCCTGTTGCTTATTAATATAGTTATTGGAGTCTGCAGAGCTGTTTGGAGGACAGGTGTAGGTGCTTTGTGTGGGTGACTGGAATAGGTCTACACTCTTTTGCTCCGATTCTGTTACCAAAGCACAGGATGCCCTTGAGGATACTACCTGTTTTTGAGATGCTTTTCCAGAAAGGTGTGGCTCTCTTGAATGTCTGGTGTCATACCTGCAAGCTAAGCGCAGATGTCTTAGATGACCTCTGGCAACACAAAGAGTATCAGACATCTACATTTAAGCAACTGAATCAAGCTCCAGCTTTTCATTACTTACATAGGGAGCTTTGTCCCCTTGTTCTCATGAAGACATCTACATTCATATGCCTAAATTTTTATGTGAAGAGTCTGGAGAAGATTCCCACCCCCTATTAAGAACCCTAAATTCAGAAGATGTTATAAGGACAAGAGGGAATGGCTTTAAGTTCTGCCAGGGGAGATTTAGGCTAGACATTAGGAGGAAGTTTTTCACAGCAAGGTTCATTGGGCATTGGAACAGGCTGCCCAGGGAGGTGGTTGATTCACCTTCCCTGGAGGTGTTTAAAGTGAGGGTGGACGAGGTGCTGAGGGACATGGTTTAGTGTTTGATAGGAATGGTTGGACTCAATGATCTGGTGGGTCTCTTCCAACCTGGTGATCCTATGATTCTATGATTCTATTATTCTAATTTCCCACTGAAACAATTTAAAAAGAAACTTTGCTAAAAAAGGCAAAGCAGCTATTTTAAGTACAATAATTTCCAGCAAATGCACACATGCTTTACTCATTGAGTACTCTGGCTTCCTTGGGTTATTAGCAAGAACAAACAGAGAGATTCCCTTGTTCCTAGCCTCTCCTGTCCTGAATCTGGGGCAAGAGTTTTATCAGAGGGAATATTCTACATGAGCCCATTACTAGCCCACATTACTAGCTAGGAACAAAAACATTCAACTGAAAATCACTGTGGTATAGAAAGATGTGCTGACCTGCCTGGTCATCTGTGTGTCGTCATTCAAGAAGAGTTATGGAAAAATCATCTGAGACCTGATGCTTTCATGCAAGTCTCATGTGTCCTGGCCTCACTCCAGGATGTTTAGATCTGCACCCAAGGAATACTACAGCATGTAGATGATCTTTCATTGACTCCAGCCAGACCTAAAATAAAGTTCCCAGTCTATGCTGGGCAGGGGTTCCCTCCAGATGGTCTGATGTCTAAACAGTGTGAGAATAAGGCGAGTGGTCTTTTCTCCCTCTTCCTCCCTTTAGTGACTGAATTTAACCAAAGATAGGTATTGTTTGGTAAAGCTGTCTAATGTGATAAGTGTTACATAGATTTTGGCCTGTGGTAGACCTTGTATGGAACAAGAAGTCAGGCTAAGTTATCAAATTGAACATCCTTTTTATCAGGAGATTCAGTATTGTCGAAGTCCATCCAAGGAGAGGAAGAGGTCAGACACCCTCAGATGCCCTATAGTGGAATTCTGCTGGTCTGTGCAGGCAGAGGGAAAAGAAGGCTTATGGAAGTCAGAAGAACAGGTGGTTCAAAACAACTTGTGAACTGAACAGGTCTCGCATGGTCTTTTCTGCATAAGATCTTTAGGATCTCTTTAGGGACATCTTCAGATGAGAATAGTAGATTCCTAAAAACTCTACTGACTTTGCAAAACAGAGCTTGACTACCTCAGGAAAGGGAGTGCAGGATGTGATGGCAGAAGACTCATCTTTGGCAAGCATCAATTGACTTTAGGGTGCATTTTAAAACCCCATATCAGACCCCAGTATTAACAGCATGAAGGTGAAACAAAGCTTTTTCTCTTGTCTG
Source organism: Piaya cayana (assembly GCA_013389865.1). Lineage (NCBI taxonomy): Eukaryota > Metazoa > Chordata > Aves > Cuculiformes > Coccyzidae > Piaya > Piaya cayana. The sequence continues at coordinate 140,925 of WAAB01017898.1, forward strand.
CTTTGCACAGAGATGCAGTACAGAGTATGCCTGACCAGGCTGGCAAGTAGCAGTGCGGCTGTCACCGTCTCTCTCACTGTCAGAGTGAAAAACAATCATGAACAGCATCACTGACAACACATCAGGCCATGGATGAATGTTTATTTGCTTTTTCCATTTACAGTACTCAATAAGGAATGTTAATGGAAAGTTGTTTAAGCTCAACAGGCAAAAACTATACTCATGAATAAGAGGCTTTGGAACATTCTTGTTTGAAATTTCCTTCTCATTCCTCTCACCCCCTCCACCCCTCCTTTTCTTTCCTATTAAACTGAAGTCAACTTCCCTAATAAAGTCTAAGGCTTTTAAATCCAGCCTAATGTTTATGATTGATATCTTTCCTTGAACAAAAAAAATACTTTATACCTTCTACTGGAGGTACAGACTTCTCTTATTTGCAGGGGAGAGTAGTAGGAACAATTTAAACGCTACTTTGTGCACAAAGGACGATGAAAGCTGAAAACTGTGAGAACTGGGCTGCTCGATCCTCATTCTTTATCAAGAACTGAGGTGATAATGAAACCTAACATATCACACTGCTTTCCTTGATCAGCTCGTGATTGCAAAAACCCAACAAAGGCAAAATGGGGCCTGTCCATAAATTTAGGGACTGATACTGTAAAACCTCAGGTAGTTCCTAAGTGCTTTATACAGAATCAGGCCCTAAGTGCCACTGCCAATAACAAAGAGATAACCCACCTAGATAAATAGCCAGGAGCCCTAGGCAGTGCAATAATGTTGTCCCATGAGTAGGAATCAGAATGTGACTCTGGCAGATACAAATCCACAGAGGGGTGCTGAGGTTTCTCATCAGGTATTGCCCTGACACAAAATGCTCCCGTAGAGATGAGCTCCCTTTTCAGTAGCCAGTGAAAAATGTCATAGAGGGAAGGGACACTACCTGTAGTTACCATTTAGGGGGTGACTTAGCTAGTCCAAACACCTCCTTTTGAACATGTAGCAACTTTGAGTTTGCTCCCTCTCTGATACACGTGCCTGAAGTCCACTGAAGGAAGCTGAATACTATGACAGCACCATAGTTCCTCATGGAAATGTCTCCTTTGGCCTGCCAAATCAAAACAAAACAGAGCAAAAAAATGCAGAATGAGAGGCAGGAGTTTAATGTGCCTTTCTACCCACACATGTTTCCAATGTGTTTTATAAGAGCTACACCAAAGAGCTACACCAGCTACTTGGTGTAGGCATGCATATTTCTTGATGGCTCAATAAAAGTCCAAACAGGGCTGTGCACACCTAGGTTGCAGCCAGAACCTCTGTCCCCTTTGCTATTTGCACACCCACTCCCTGTCACCATGAGTTGTTGCTGACATAGAGTTGGCAGGGGGAATAAAGGTGGTGATACTTGGAGGTGACAGAGAGCAGATTATGTAGCTGCTTGCTTTCCCATCTGGCACTTTCACCAGGTTGCAGCTGCTGCCAGCACGCTCATACTCTTCAGAGACATGGCAAAGAGTATGTGAGTTTAGAGGTGAAGTGCAAGGGTTCAGCTATATTATGAGGTCAGCCCAATGTCTACAGTCTTTTTTCTCTTCCATACAGTAGGGAATGACCATATGTAGCAGAAATAAAAACTGCATTTGAGCCTCTTGGGCATTAGCATTGCCCTGATGTAATCTCACCTTGGTTTTCCAGTAGACTGAACCTGTAAGTATATACAGGTTCTGACCACTGCATTTGTCCAGAGGACTCTGACTACGATGTGTTTAAAAAGAAATCTGGGCATAGCCTGTGAAATCCAATGTCCATGACTAAAGAAAGGAAAGGACTTTCTCTCCCTCTTCCCCACATGTTGCTTGTTTAATTCTAAGTAGTGTAGCTTAACTCAAATTCAGGGAACACAATCAGCAGGAAATCTTATAATAGCCGCGCATCATATTACATTACACTTGCAATGCAAGGATCTGAGACAGTTATAATGCAGAATCCTGTTTTCTAGAAAAATCAGATGCAATCCCAGGTCTTGCTGAGTTTCCAAGAGTTCACAAGTTTTAAGAAGTGATGATGTGCATTCATGAATCACATCCTACTTACAGCTCTCATAAAACCCAACCCTCCAACGATCTGAAGATTAAAAGCCCCTGTGCCCCAGAATAAAAGTTGTTTTCAGCCAATATGCACATGGGCAGTACTTCACACTGTTTTCTAAGGCCTGCTTGTTGAAATTAGTCTTGCAGGACAGGATGTTCCTAGGACATGACTTATCATCTTGGTTCTATTTGAAGCCTTAGGCATTGCCTTTTATATTAATACTTAGATGCTGTTTTAACTAACATGCCTCCTGAGAAATTTTTCAGTCTATAAAACCTCTCACATTTTCCTGTTAAGTAGGCACTGAAAATCCAGTATAACCAGACATTCACCTCCTAATGAGAGCTGTGCCTTCGAGTATAACTTGACATTACACAGCTGCTGTGCACCTCTGTCTTTTTAAAAATTCATTTGGGCACATCATTCAGCATATGAATTCCTGTCAGTTTTGGGTAATAATAATAATTCATTTCATTGATTTCTGCTGTGTTCCCACTCAGGGTAAATAGCAAGGCAACTCTGTGTCATGGATTCAGACTGAGACTCCAGCCCTAACAATGATTGAAAACCCCCATGGGGGTGTAAAGAGAGAAGTCAAGTCAACAGCAGACCAATTATGAAGCCCAGCACTTCTACTGCTGGCAAAAGAAAAGGTTAATTATCTAAAAATAAAACAACTCTGTTCTGATGCAGGAGGGTGAGGTGGGAGGAGGGCTGTGTAACAAACAGGATAAGATTGTGATCTGCAGCATTAAGACTGAGACTGAATAAGGAATTGTCCAGTATAACCTGCCACCCACGGCTGAAAACTCTCAACCAAAATAAATGGACTATGTCATGTCTTTTAAGAAGCTTTTTCTGGTTCTGACATAAAAAACAACAGGTGTTCAGGAGCTACAGACACTCTCACACCCATATAGTTATTCCAAGTGTTCAAATGACTTATCTCACCACAGTGAGCCTGGGACATAAGAACTGAGATTAGAGATGAACTTCCTTGGTGTTCCTGATGCCTTTTAAGAAGACAACACCAGTTACAAAGGTGGCTGGGGAAGGTCATATGAGGAAAGGTTGAGAGAATTCAGTCTGTTGAACCTCGAGAAAAGAAGGCTTAGGGGAGACCTTATCACCATGTTTCAGTATTTAAAGGGTGGCTACAAGGAAGATGGACATTCCCTTTTCATGAGGAGTCACATGAAAAAGTCAAGGGATACAAGTTACTCATAAGGAGATTCCAAATGGACACGAGAGGAAAAGTTTTCATAATGAGAACCACCAGCCATTGGAATTATCTCCCGGGGGAAGTAATGGATTCCCCAACACTGAACAATTTTAAGATTCAGCTGTACAGGTTACTAGGCCATTTTATCTAGACTGTGCTTTTTTCAAGAAACTTTGATATCCAACCTGATATTCTGTGACCTTAAGTACAGCTTAAAGACTGGAAAATGAACTTCCTAATGCTATTTTGCTTTCTAAGTCATCTATTTAATTGAGCCAAAATTTTGAGGATCTATTAATACTTTGAGTTTGATAACAACAGAAATCATCAAAGGCCATTGCAAATGTTCCCTACATTCTACACAACTCCCTCTGAGAAAGGAAGGAGAAAATGCCACCTCTGAATAAATAAGGTACTGAGGTACTAAGGGGATAAAATTACTCATTTAATTGCACATAGTCTATCTATGGGATTGGCAAATTTCTCATTTCCTGTCTCTGAGCAGGTCCCTTAATCACATAACAATTCATCTAGGTTAAAGAAGCTGCATTATAAAAGCAAAAATAATACAAAACAACCCATAAAAATATGACAAATTTGGATTGGATTTTCAGGTCACTGTACTAAATACTGCCACTAACGGTATTAGATTTACACAGCTTCAGCTGCACTGAGCTAAAAATGGATCCCATTATGTTCTTTGTATTTTTGGTCAAGGCAAATACGTATGGGCACAGATGGGTGCTTGAAAATTCCCATGTGGTCACAAGAAGAGGTCTGCTGAAGGGAATGTCTCCCCCTCACTTCACTCCTCTGGCTGTCCTCTTAGCACAAGGGTCTACTCATGGAATTGCTGTGCGGAGAAGAAATCAGTGAGTAATGGAGTCAGGTGTCACTTTGATACAATTCTGTGTGGACAGACTTGCTCCACTGAACACTAGATGGAAGCTTTCTATCTCCTATTCATTTGCTATAACTTTTGAAGAACTGTAAAGTGGCCTTCTGAAAAAGGACTGTTCCCATCCAGGACCAGATGTACCATGGCTAGTGTGGTGGGTTGACCTTGGCTGGCTGCTGAATGCCAACTCAACCACTCTCTCACTCCCCCTCCTCAGCAGAACAGGAGGATGAAATAAGATCTAAAAACCTCATGGCTCAGGATAAATGCAGTTTAATGGAAAAAAAGAAAATGTTGTGTATGGAAGCAAAGCAAAACCAAATGAGATGTATGCTCTACTTCCCATCAGCAGATGTCCAGACACTTCCTGGGAAGCAGGGTCCCACTATGTGTAGCAGTTGCTTCAGAAGACGAACATCTCAATAACTACTTACTATTGCCTGACCACCTCTCTCATTCCCCCACCATTTCTCTTAGCTCTTATTGCTAAACAGAGTATGATTTTGGTCTTTGGAATCAGCTGTCCTGGGTGTGTCCACTCCCAACCTCTTGCCCACTCCCAGCCTACCAGCCCTTTGGAAAGATGTTGGAGAGACAGCCTTCACATGTGGGTGTTGGCAACTCCGCACTAGCCACAAATGTAAAGCACAGCACTATATGGGATTCAGTGGGGAAAATTAACCCCATCACAACCATAACTAGCACATGGTTTCATGGGTTACAGCATGTGGGAAAACTTTATCTGATGTGTTGATGTGCCCTTGACAAATAGATGGAGTGGAACTAGTTTAAAATTTTGGTTGGATGGAAACACAATGTCAGCATAACACCATACTGCATGTGTGCAAAAATCACATTACAAGTATTAGGAGCTGGATTTTTTCAGAGGCATTTCCGTGTAAGCTATGCATACTCCTCATGACAGCAAAGGAGAGTACTTCTATGTAGAGGCATTTTTACAGACTTAGGAAGTCATACCCACCTTGAAGATATTATCGTACATCTGATGAGTTAAATCATGGCATCATGCAGCATAGCTGTCTGTAAAATTGTTGGAGAAATAGAGAAAGGAAATCAGCCAGTCTTCCACTTTTAAATGATTACTCATTTCATTAGCATCTTGCTACTTGAAATGTAATGATATTTGCTAAATATATTACTAAAACCCTGGTGGTATGGACACTCTCTTACTGTTTTGCTGAAGAGCTATCCTCTTTCCTGGTGAATACAATCATTTGAAAACTTTTCTTCCAAACATTCCTAAATTCTTCCTCCTCCTTTCTAAAGCAGCCTCAGAACTTATGTGGGGAAGCCCTCTTTTCCCATCTAAATGCCCACAGGTACGAACTTCAACACACAACTGAGGTACCAGTGTTTATGTTAAAGGATGGCAACAGTCATGCAACAGGGAATAGGTTGCTGTTTGCTAGGTGCCTCAGACACATCCTCATCATCCTTAACATCAGTCTAACACACAGCAGACATTTGTGCTTATTTACAGAGCCTACATGCAAACAATCCCCTGAAAGGATGCAGAGATAAGGGAAGAATAGTCCATTCTTGCTTATCTTAAAATCGGCTCCAAGAAGACTTCTTTCACTCTTGCCTAATGAGCCACACCAAAGGACCCACTTCTAACCTAAACTTCAAGTTTTTAATACTCCTTCCTGACAGAAAAGCTTAGTTCATTTGCTTCCCTTTCCTTGGGTTCCCCTGGGTTTCTCTTCAACTTCAAGTCACTCTTCACTCCCGGGATTATTAGTATTAATTTATTCAGGAAGAATTTTCCACTCTCTTGCCCCAAGGCTAGTGTCTGCCTTCAGCTCTCTAGGGATCATGATGGGTTTTTTTGGTGGGCAGGGGTAATGCTCTCCCATCTTGGTAGCAAACAAATATCACTGATAATGACTAGGTTGAACTGCCTACAAGTCATTAACTTTCCTTAGGGTAAAATACTGCCACATGGTGAAGTCATACTCCAATCTCAGATTTCAATCTGTTCAATAAATAAGGCATCCCCTACAACACACACACAGACAATCATACTTCATACCAAAAAAAATTACAGTTTCAATGGATACGTCCCATTACCAGTCCTAGACGTGACAATAATTTTGGGGTGTTAATGGTGAAACCATTCTCATCCATTATGAGACTGGTCTCATGCACGAAATGTAGGGGATTTTTGAGATTGACCTTCCTCCCTGCTGGAAGTCATTAACATCTGTCTATGCACTGGCTGAGCATCAGCTGGCATGGGAATTGATTGTTCCTAGAAGAGTTTCTTTTTCTTTAGGGAAATGTGGTTTAGAAGTCATAAGCAACCCATCAGGAGCTTGCTGAGAGATAGCTAACCTTTGCTTCAGAGGCATGGTTGCTGAGATAATAATCAGTAGCTGGAAGTGAGAGTAAATCTATGACATCTTGGGGCCACTTGAGCCACTTTTATGTAGTGATATCTGTGGTGTTTGCGATGGTGCTGGAGAGGGGTGGTGACATGAGGAGAAAGATCCCTTTTTTTGCTATGTATATTTTAACTAGACTTGCCACTTTTGGTATGTAGTGAGTACTGAAGTTTTAAACGCAACAGTCCATATGCTTCAGCCATGTGAGCTAAATGTTCATATACATGGGAGGGTGGGTTTGTCTCAGTTGAATATAGTCTTTTAAAGTCAGATGTTGGCTCTTTTCATGTCAGGAGCTAAGAAAGGGCACCACAGAGAGTGATGTAGTCCGCTACTCCTAGTTACTATATTAAGATGGGGTGATCTTCCCTTTGAGGAGTCCCTGGGAATTGTAGAAGGGGTCTCAATGCCGAGAGAAATACCCAGAAAGATGTGTGCCTTTTGTCCCCTTGGCAGGATACTGACAGGAGCAATCACAATGCAACATGTCATGCTTGCTAAAATGGCCTAGATTTTTTTTTTTACAGAGGATTTTGTCAACCATATCCTTTCTCTTTATTCTTTTTCCCCCCAAGTTCTCAGATCAATAGTACTCACCACAAGTCTGCCAGGGAAACAGCAGGTCTCTGGAAGAGCGTCCCTGCTGCGTGACAAAGCATTTGCAAATAGAACTGCGCCATGAACATGCTTTGTCCCAGCTGTTCTGGTTCTCATTGGCGAGGCCAGCTGCTCAGGGTTATGTGCTGAAGCTACTGAGAGAAGCAAGGCGGGGATTTTCCAGAAAGCTACCAGGGAATTAAATGTCTGGATTCCTTTCACATTCCATAGGTGCTCAGGCCATTGAATTGTGCCCCCAGGTTCATTTTCCAATTCAGCTCTGGTACTGGAAAAACCCTCCACTGGGAGGAGCATGCCCACTTGCCAGCAGCCAGAGAATACCAAGTGCAACATTAACGGGGTTTATCAGACAGACGGCCAGGGCTCTAGCACAGAACTATCTCAGGAATCCCAACACTGTTACCACAAATCTATCTTGAGTTTTGATTTTGAAAATATGTTCTTCTTACTCAGGAGAAACATCAGATTAATTACGCAGTCCTGCCTCTCGCAGGAGAGAGCCAACAGCTACAATAGCTAAAGGTACCTCTTGGCTAGATTTTTTACATTTCAGCATGGTAATAGCTTAACTTTGAAATTCACAACTGAAAAGAGTTGGGGAATTAAACAAAAATACCTCCTGATGGTCTGTGGAGTTAGAAGCCCTTTTCTTATCATAGTTAAGTAAAGAAAGCAGTGGCATTTGGTTCCATGCATACACTTTGGTAGCTAGAGGCACTTTTGGGAGGCTTCAAAAGCACCATATCTCTCTGCACCTCTCAAAAGCTCTACTGGCTTAGTGGGGCAGCATCCAGAATTAAGCACTATGCTCAAGGCAGTTGTGGGCTGTTGTCCTGCCTGATGCATGAGAGATTAAATCAGACAGCCTCTCAGGGAAAAAGACCCCAGATAACATAGTTCGAGGTGGCAGCAGTTGAAGCCATACAAATAATCTCCTCTCAACTGGCAAGAAGGTACACGCAGCATTGACATCACTGTTTTACATTTGTTATTCAAGGAATAAAACACAATGAGAGCAGGGGAGTGTAAATACAGGCAAGAGAAGATGAGCCAAAGTACACTGCAGGTGTACCTGTTTTCTCCATCAGTTCTAAGAAAACTTGCTAGTGGCCCTGGAGATAAAATCCTGTACTGCAGACAAGAAATCAAGTGAGATAAGTCCCTCTTCAGCTGTTCACGGGAATGTGATATACAAGTGAAAGTCAGCTTGAAGTTGGCCATTGAAAACTGATGATTCAAAATCAATGGGAAGCCAAGGATAAAGAGGAGTCAGGCTCCTCGCACTTCTGGCTTGGTGTTATGAAAACATTACTGAACTTGTATCATGTGAACTGTATATTTGTGGTCAGCAACTTTAAATATGCTTTATATTAATTCTGTTTCTTCCTGAGGATGACTGAATGTGCAGTCCAAGAGAGAAGGAATGTTTCAGTATTAGGCTATGGTCATTTTAAAAAGGTGGTAGGGAATGAGCTTTATCTTTGTGCGCCAGAGTATAAGGTGCTACAGGGTTGATAATCCCAAATATTAAAAACAAATAATCGCACTATCANGTAAATAGACCAAACTCATTCAGCCTTCCATTCTAAGAGAGATGCTTCTGTCCCCTATCATCTTTGCAGCCCTTCACTGTACAATTTAATGAGTAGTGAATTTACCATATTTTCTAATAGAAGAAATCACAGAGTAACTTGGGTTGGAAAGGACTTTTGAAGGTCGTCTAATCCACCCTGACCCCCTTGCAATAAACAGGGACATCTTCATCTACATCAAGCTGATCAGAGTTCTATCCAACCTGACCTTGAAAGTTTCCGTGGACGGAACATAGAGTCAGGTAAGCACACTGGACACTTCTGTCTAACATTTGTTCAAATTTTATCATGCCTTTAGTTAGGTTACACTCATATTCTGTTCTGTTTGCTGTTCCCACAATCTTGTCTTCAAGAAGCTATAGAAGGATTATAGATTTTATTTTTTCTCATGGGGTTCATCTGAAAAAGCCAGGAAAAAAATTACTTGGGAGATTAAGACATTACCTGAGCTATATGGGTAATGGCAGCAAGAGAACTCTAGGGAGTCAGAAACAGCTAGTGCAAGATATACTCACATGTTTCATATTTATACACCTAATATATTTTAATAGAGCTCATCTTTCCCTGACCAATGCAACAAATTATTTCTTTGCAAATGAACAGTAGACATTAGCTTCTAGGATGTAAGATATTTTATTCCATCAGTTGTTTACACTCTCAATATTTTAAAGCATTTTTACTACTATAGAATAAGTAGTGTACA
>WAAB01017898.1:156198-176493 GCA_013389865.1 Piaya cayana
TCCTCTCAGCCTCCTCTTCTCCAGGCTAAACAGCCCCAGCTCTCTCAGCCGCTCCTCATAAGGCCTGTTCTCGAGCCCCTTCACCAGTTTCGTTGCTCTTCTCTGGACACTCTCCAGAGCGTCAACATCCTTCTTGTGCTGAGGGGCCCAGAACTGGACACAGTATTCAAGGAGCGGTCTCACCAGTGCCGAGTAAATATGGTGTGCCCCTGACACTGTGCTGTGTAGATACCACCTGCTAACTACAGAAGGGGATCTGACCATTCTTCCACCGCTTGTTGTGCATGGGCATACAGGTCATGTGAGCATGACTGCCTCAGATAGGGTCTATGTAGCTGTAGCAATTTATTTTGTCTCTAACATACACCTGCAACGCTTTGCCCAAGTGCTAGTCACCCATGACAATGCAGTTGAAGTGACCTCTGAAGAGCTTTCCACCTACATGGTTGCAGTTGTGGAATATTACTCCCTGAAAGACCAACTTGCAGTAAGCATTACATATGGTACAAGGGAGAAAGCAGTGCTGCAAAATGCTTTTTTGAAAGCTGGAGTTAGATAAGAACTTCCAGACCCTCTGAATACTAGGAGGCATCAGGTTTTTTTCCCAGAAAACCTTGTGTGTGTGCTGCCTGGGCCCGTTGTCTGCTTCATGCCAGGAACACAGAATTCTTCTTTCCAACAGTTAATATAGCTGGGCACCATCTGAGCCTCAGATTCATTAGTAAAAGGGAGCAGGAGTTTGGGAGACTGGAATTTTACTCTGCCTGTTGGGATTTCTCCAGGCTTCAGGGGCGCGGTTGAGATGGGATTTCTGTGTTTGATGTGAGAACTATCAGCACACGTGGAAACTTTTCCTTCCATGTCTGTTGTTGAAGCTTAAACATACAGTCATTACTTCAAATCACCAAAAGGAAACCTTTGTTTATTGCACACAACCACCATGCTTGGGACAATAGCAAAAGCATAACATGATTCATCAACATCTTCTATTGTGTGTCTCTGTAACAAATTGTTATGTCCAGAAAGAAAGGAAAGATAGTGTGGACTGATTTCCTCAGATCTCTTAAACATAGTAGACTTTTCCTGGTTCAGACTGATATTTTCAAGTTTCCAGTGACATTTTCTGAAGTGTGTTCTGTACACACTACCTGCGTGTGCTAGTGAAATTGAAGCCATCGCCCAGCCCAAATAAATCTTCATCATCAAGCTCATTAGAAACTTGGCATCAAGCCACTGTGATTGTATCTGCAGAGGAAAGGGGTGTGGAGAAATGAGAGATGTGTGGTACCTCATTTCCATGGCTGGCAATCACCTCCCTGGAAGAAAATAATGACAATCTTTGTCAGGAAATTTAGACCAGAGGAAAAGAGTTTAATTTTCAGAATTTAATTTTGTTTCTTTGCAACCATTAATTGCAACTCTGCATGAAGTGTGTTGAAACCAGTATTGAAGGGCAGGAAGGTAATACCACTATTTTATTTCTTGCACTTCTAAGACAAAGCCTCTAACAGAGTGGCGTAATCTGGCATCCCAAGGAGCCAGGATGAAGCATTGTCCCTGATTAGACAGTCACTTCCTACCCTGAGACATACAGACAACTGGTAATACAAAACTGAGAGGAGTGGATGATACACGAGAAGGCTCTGCTGCCATTCAGCAAGACCTGGATGGGTTGGAAAATTGGGCAGAGAGGAACCTAATGAACTTCAACAAAGTCAAATGCAGAGTCCTGCACCTTGGGAGGAATGACCCCACATACCAGTACAGCTTAGGTGCTGATTGGCTGGAAAGCTGAGAAGGACCTGAAAGTCTTATTGGACAACAAGCTAACCGTGAACCAGAAATGTTCCCTCATGGCCAAGAAGGCCAACAGAATCCTGGGATGCATTAAGAAAAGAGTGGCCAGCAGGTCGAAGGAAGTTAACACCCCACTCTAGTCTGCACTAGTGAGGCCCCATCTGGAGTACTTTGTCCAGTTCTGTGCTCCTCAGCTCAAGGAAGATAAGGAACTACTCGAGAGAGTCCAGCAGAGTGTCATGATGATCCTTTAGCAGGGGGTCCTTTAGCAGGGGAGTTGGACTGGAGTATGGCCAGAGGTCCCTTCTAGCCCCTACCATTCTGTTGTCAGGTCTCCTGCCAGCATGGAAGTGGAAGAAGGGACTCCTGCTCTGTTTAATCCCATTCTTTCCAAAAGAAGTCATGACATGGTGATTACTGACCCTCTCCAACCTCATTAGACCCTGAATGAAGCACTCCTGAAACTCTAGTTCCTGTGAAATTTCAAATTGTAAATACAAACAAAAAGAGAATTCAGAACTTCTGTGTGTTTATTAAAGAGCTAGAGATGTGTCCAAATGTGCCAGAAAAGCTCTAAAATGAGATGGTAAATAAAACCATAGAGCTTATTCAGAAGAAAACCTTTACTATGCCTTTTCAGTTACTTTGTAGATCTGCCTCATGAATGTTTGGGTGACTCTATAAGTATCCTCTAGATCCACTAATTACATCAAATCCAGGTGCTTGCATGAAGCCAACATTTAACAATGCAAATGAACATTATTTTGTTCAAGGTAAATTCCAGCAGCTATTCACACTTACCATCTGCTGCTCTACATATGCAACTACTCTTTTTTTTTCAACAAACAAGTTTTTGCATGTGCATCCATTGTATCTGTTTATTAAAATGTTGTTTATAAATATTTACTTTGTATTTTAATAACTTTTATTAACACTCCTCAAGAAGGCGATGCCATTGCAGCAACTGGCTCAACACTACCAAATACTTACATTGAGATTTAACAGATATTCCTCTGTGGTGAGTGCCAGCTTAAATTATTCCTACCCCATACTTCTTGAAATATCTGTGTCAATACTATCGTTTAATGTCCTTTTCATCTGTAGCCAAGTAAATATCTTCAATTAAACTCAAATAATGTGGACTGTGCCCTACAAGCAGGCCTGAAATTGGATGACATCTCAACAATTTCAATTTTTGTGTCATGCTACAATAATTATTGCTAGGGTCCAGATCTGGACATTTGTGCCACTAGAGCTTACATGACTTCTCAGATTCATGCAGCAATGTAGTAACAAGGATAATAAAATCCTTTGTTGCTTCAGTCACTTAGAAAAAAACACCTTTCCAAAGTTATGCCAAAGGGTCATGGCCTTAGTTGTCAAATTGTTGACCCAAACGCTTTTTTTTTACCCATAGCCAAGATTCCCTCAGCTTGTCAATTTGTCTTTGCTGATGGATCAGCNTTCCAGTGCCCAATGACCCTTTCTGTGAATTTTTTTTCCTAATTTTCAGCCTAAACCTCCCCTGGTGGAGCTTGAGGCCATTCCCTCTTGTCCTGTCCCCTGTCACTTGGGAGAAGAGGCCAGCTCCCTCTCCACAACCTGTTTTCATATAGTTGTAGAGAGCAATGAGATCTCCCAATCTGAAGCAGTTGCACATTGACGTGCTCTTTGTTGAGGACTGCAATGGGACCAGCTTCACCTCACAGGCTGTTACATGTGTTTTACTCAGCATTCAGATGGGAAACATCCAAAGCACTCAGTACTTAATCCGTAGCCATGACTGACCATGTTCTATTGTCTGCTGGGTCATATAAAGGGATCATAATCACTAGTTAGGAAGAAGTCAAACAGATGTTATCACTCTTCTGCTCCGAGACTTCCTGTCAAGTCTCATGAGTTTCCTATGAATTGCCGGTGGTTCTGCTATAGTCATTGTATTTGCATGACAAAACTGTTCTCATTGGAGCCTTTCCTTGTTCTCAATGTCACGAAAAACTTGGCTGGCAGAGCAGCAGAGGTGGAAAATGTACACATACCATGTAGTTTTTATTATACTAATACCAAGTTCTATTTTGAGTCTCATCCCACATGGCCTTGTGGAATGATTTGTTTCTGTAAATCTCTTTCAGTCCTCTGCCCAAAGGAGATTCTAAGAGGTAATCTGTTGTCAACTCCTTAGAAGCCAATTTGTCCACTACTTTGTGGTGGCTCAAAATCTTCCTAACTAGATTAATTCCTAGCCTTAAGGTACTGTTTCTGCAAGCTCCTCTTAGAGAAGAGGGCACTTTTATCACTTTTACCACTGGAAGTAACCAGAGATTATTGTCCTTTAGGGTGTTCTACTAGGGTAGTTGTCTGATGAAATAGGCTGATGTCTGATGGAAAAGGTTATTGCAAGGTTTGGGGATTACTGTTGTGCTGGTTTTGAGAGAGATTATATCCCTGAGAGTCTGCGGTTGGTTTTGGTTTTGTTATTCTGCTATTTTAAATAATGCCAATGACTCCCAGGGGAGCAAATGGACGTAGTTCTCCCTGTTACTCATTGCCACTAATAAACACCAAATGGCAAACAGCAGCTCACTGGAGAATATTCTGCCCTCCTCCAGACTGTGAGATTCCCCAGAGAATGCCATCACTGCCCACTAAAGTGGAAATATCAATCATTGCCGAAAAGAGTTCACTCCAACTGTCTTGGGCGTCCCCATTTAAATGCAAAGCGGCTGAACTGAGAGCAGTGTTACCCTAGCAGTGCACACACTGGGGAGGGAGCATTGCCCTGCAAGGAGGAAGCTCTGGGATGGCTGGCAGAACTAGGAAATCACGGAAGACCAGCTCAATGCTGTGGTTTCACAGCCAGAAGAGAGTGCAAGGCTATACGCTGTGATGGGTAAACAGAAATGAGTTGTTCTGTAAGGTACACATAATCTTATAGCCTGTTTGTTGAATCAGATTAATTCCTAGAAATACAGAAGAGGTAAAAATCTTTTGTCATGACTCCATAATTGGGCAGCTTTTGTTTTCTTCACGCAGTAGGCAATTAAGCCAGTGCTGGGAAAGGCGGTTCTGATATCTCTACAAGAAATTGGAGTGAACAAAGGTAACCTGCTCTCATTCCCATCTCTTCACACAGCCTCAGTGTTGCTCCCCTGATGTTGGAATTAAAACCAACACTTGTGGGAGCTGAACTGCCTGGAGATACTGTTGACCCAACTTGATTTTTTTTGCTGGCTTGCAGTCAGTCTGGCAGAGCGATTAATATGAATATTATTTCCTTTAATTTATTAAGTGCTCCCAGCTCCATGAACAAACATGAAGAAGCAACCCCAGTTATTTTACAGCTGCTGCTGCAGCCTGGCTCTTCGGCAGCCCCTTCACAGTGAAACAGTGAAACCGTCCTACGTGGTTTGGGATTAGAGCTCATAAATGATTAGCCAGTTGCTCTCCCATGGTAAAAAGGGAAGAATGATGGAGATAGAGTACTTAGCAGTTTCATCAAATCAGACTGATGTCTGCCTCATCTCTTTAGTTTCTCTGCAGAAAAACATCAGCTAGAAATTTGACACGGGGTTGTCTGAGCAAAACTTTGTGTGCTATAGGTTTGAGAGGGGATTTGAAGTACTTAAGGGCATTACCTTGGCCTGTGGTAGGCAGAATGGATAGTTCTGTAGTCTTCTGATAGGGGCCTGAAAATATTCGAAGTATTTGAAAACAATATCAAACTCACTAAACTTCAGAACCACTGGTAGTACGGGAATTTAACGCTTTTGGCTGGCTTCTGGTCAAACAGCTGCTAGATGGTGACTCTAGGAGCACAGATTCCTCCCCAACTCCTTGCCGCTCACCAGCTTTGGGAAAGCTGTCTCCCTTCACTCTGCCTCCCTCTCGCCCCAGGTGCATTTTGCCTCATCTCTGCTGGGTTCTCCTAGGCAAAGACCCTCTCTTACCCATATTAAGGCAACTTCCAAAAATGTGCTGACTTTGGCTTCTTGGTGCTGCTTATTGTAAATGATTCAGGGAAAACAGGGTTAGAAGAGACCTTGAGAGGTCACCTGGTCCATCTACCTGTTTCACAGTTGATCAACAGAGTCAAATACTGACCTAGTCTGTGCTGGACCTCTGCTATCTCCTGATCTGGCACCATGGTGGAGGCTACAGGCTACTTCCCCTGATAACTTATTCCATGGATACAATATCATCTTTAGCGTGAGAAAGCTTTCCTTTGTACCTAGGCACAATCTCTCTTTTATGATTTAAGCCCCTTCAATTTTGTCTTGTTTTCTAAGAACATGGAAAGCATGCCCTGCTCCTAGCCAGCAATATTTATTCTATTTGGAAATTGTATTGTACCTCCACCACCCTCAACACTGCCTTGGTCATTTCTTCCACACACTAAACACTCCCAGAGACTTCCCTCACAGATATCAGCGCCAAAAGCAGCAAAGTCCTGACAATAAGGTTAGTCCCCCTGAATGTCTACAAACATAGAATCATAGAATGGTTTGGGTTGGAAGGGACCTTCACAGCTCATCTGGTCCACACCCCCTGCAGTGAGCAAGGACATCTTCGACTAGATCAGATTGCTCAGAGCCCCATCTGACCTGACCCTGAATGTTTCCAGCAATGGGGCATCTACTATCTCTCTTGGTAACCTGTTGCAGCATTTCACCACCCTCAGCATGACAAATTTCTTCTTAATGTCTAGTCTAAACTTATCTTCTTTTAGTTTAAAACAATTTCCCCTTGTCATATTGCTATGGCCCCGGCTAAAAGTTTTTCCCCGTCTTTCTTATAAGCTCCATTTAAGTTCTGAAAGACCTCAATATGATCTCTGTGGAGCCTTTTCTTCTCCAGGATGAACAATCCCTACTCTCTAAGCCTCTCTTCACAGGGAAGGTGATACTGAGGGTTGTTCTGACCCAGGTGCTGGACCTTGCACTTCTCCTATGTGTGAATAACCATTCAACAGTCAAATGACCAGCCTGGCAAGCAGAAGTAAATAAACACATCACTTCCACACACTTGCTGATATGCACTGCTTTATGGTTCCACATATGCCCAAAACCCAAGGTGGAACTCAGTCACTCAGACCTCACAGCACGCTTGCACTGTTGTATGCAAATCCACTGGCTTTGTGCTGCTTTGCATAATGGCAGTTGGATGTGGGCATGATGTCTGGGTAGGAAAGGTGAGGGAACAGCAGCTGCTTTGTACATGGATGGAGAGAGACTATCCTGAGCCTGCCATTGAGTGACCTGGGGCCAGCCATATGGGATGGGATGGGATAGGAGCAGGTCTGAAGGACAACAAAGTAGCACTGTGAGGAGGCACTTACTACTGGAAGACTGGGAAGAACTGCAAGATGTCTGTGCGGGTCATCAAATTGTGAAGAAAGGACTGCTCTCTTTCCTGACTTAGCTGAAGTGCTTGGCTGGACCAAGGTCCCCATTTCACTCCTTCCTGCTCTGTGCATGCTGCTTGCTGCCTTTTCACTCCAGGTCCTGCTCTGAAGCAGTGATGAAGCTATGGTTCATCAAACCAAAGACTATAACAACTCTCAGTGACTTCCCTCTCCTGCCTTCCTTCACAGCAAAAGCTCAGGGCTCAGTGAGGGCTTGGAACAAACTAGGAATGAAGTAAAACAGTCGTGTTGCCAAATCAGGGAAAGCAAAGCCAAAAATTGGCGTAACATTCAAACAGTATATAACTAGCACCATTAAAATGTACTTCTTCACCTTATTTCAAGATCTAGGACCTGCAAGACACTGTATGGAATTTCCAAAAAAGCACCTTTTAAGCAAGAGTCAAAGTGACTAATACTCAGCATATTAATTCACTATTGCAAATAAGCATCAGATCAAACAAAAGGCAACCTTTGAAAACACCAAGTCACCTCCTGAACACCAAAAGGATCTTGGGACTCAGGACACATGGCAAACTACCTGCAAGAATGTCTCCCTTTCTTAAATGGTATCAGGACAGTGTGGTCAGCCACTGGGCCAGGAACATATAAAATCAAAGTATTCTGAGCTGATGTGCAAGTTATTTACTCTCCCCCTTATCCTGAATATACTGTGTGAGACCCGAGTTATCCTTACTGTATCCACCACAAGTTCAAATAATTGCTTTTACTGTCTACGTTTTATAGTTCTTATCTAAGCATTGTATCTCACACAGCTAGAGCAAAGCTGCATGGTGGAAGTCATGTGCCAAGCAGAAGTCTTCACTGATGAGCAGCTCATAAGTGTTTGATTTCATTTGCAGCCATGACTACTTCTGACCTTTTCTCCATGTGAATTTAGGTTATGATGTGTTCTCAGGTTAAAAAAATCTGCACTACCAGAGAAACTCCAGATGGAAGGCTGTTTGTTTTCACCTTCCTCTGAATGTCCTGTCAAGCAATCTGCTGCTACTCGAAATCCAGACAAACAAGATAACTGCATGCGCAAATCCTGTTTGTGCTGTTGGGCTTCTTCATTCTAAATATAGCTGGGTGGAGGAGCCCTGACCAATAACACAATGCAATCCTCTGTTTATCTGCATTGTGGCCCCGGTACCTGCATGAGCAATGAGACATTTTCCTTTAGCTGTTCCACCAGACTCAAACTTTAGGGGTATAAAAGCTGACCAAACATTCAAAAACAGGCTGTCCAGGGAGGTGGTTGATTCACCTTCCCTGGAGGTGTTTAAGGGATGGGTGGATGAGGCACTGAGAGGCACAGTTTAGTGTTTAATAGGAATGGCTGGACTCGATGATCCCGTGGGTCTTTTCCAACCTGGTGATTCTATGATTCTATGAATCCATGGAAAATATCATTTGTGCTTCCTTTGCAGTCAATGGAAAGAGGGCAGGATTCCACAAGGGTGATTCACCCCACCTCTCCCAGGACCCTTTTTAAGGGTGAGGTGACTCACTCTCAGAGGTGTCTTCCCCTCTAGTCAGGATGTGGCTGCTCCTCCAGTAGCAGAGAGAATTTCCATCTCTCCTGCTGGCTGCAGGCTGATGCGGCACGCTCTTTCACTGCAAATAGCTGTCTCACTCACTCCATTTTAAACCTGGAACTGCTCCATGAAAATTAAAGGCTCATTTTCACAGTGATCTTCCAAATGCTTAACACAAACCCTCTGTCAACTGGCTAGTGAAACTGGGTTTACTGCAACCTATGCTCCAGCATAGCAGGCTGACCAGCCTGACCTAATAAAGAGATTCACATTAGTGTAGTTTTGGTGGAGTGGGCCAGCTTCTCCATAACTTTGGGTATTTCCACAGCCCCTTTTTTTTCCCATAGCATTAAGCATTCCCTGGGGAAGCTCTTTCTTCTTGTGTTTCAAGAACTTTGGACTTTGAAATCCCGCAACTCTTTGATAAAGACCAATAGTGACAGAGGGGTTTGGGTGTTTATATGTTGGGTGGTTTTTTTTGTTTTGTTGGTTTCATTTTGAGGGTTTTTTGGATGGGGAGGGGAGGTTCATTTGCACTTTGTACTTTGACTTGTCCTAGCAAGGGGAATGACAACTGGAGGTGGTTGAATTTTCAGGTTTTTTTGTCTCCTCATAGAATATTTCTCTGCAATTCCAAAACGACACAAATAGACCAACTGCGCAAGAATGGAAATCCTGTCCAGGGCTCAGCTAAGCTTTTTCTGTAATGTCCTTTCTGGGAGATCTTGGAAGGAGTTGTCACAATGGCCAGATTTTCATCTTTTAACAAACATGCTGTATGTTTGCCCCATTTCCTCCCTTGCTTATCACTGTTTTGTTAGCTTGAAGATAATTTCCAGGAGATCTGCTCTCACCTTAGAGTCTGATCAAAGAAAATTCCCTGTTATTTAAGAAACTATAGGGGAAAAGGGTGTGTGTCTTTTTGTCTGGTAACAGTTTATTTTAATCTGACTGTTTTCTCCTTTTGTAATCCATAAGAACTTGTGTTTTTAGAAGGCTTGCCAGTTATGATAGGTTTCCTTGACGTTACTGTAGCAGACCAGGCTAAACACAACTGTCTGGTGCCTGCAATCCTTAGGAGTCCTACAGGATCCGAGTCAGTAAAAATAAACTGAACTTTAGACGTACTCAAATCAAGGGCTTTTTCAGCCAAATCCTTTGTAAACAGGCAAAAAGTCAAAGTAGATATGAGGGAATAATTTTATGTCTGGGGTCACTCCAGTAGCTTCTCTTGCACTGCTCAGGATTAATTTACTGCAGTTTGTCCTCTACAGAAATCCTTGTACTAGGAACAGCCAGTACGTAAATCAGAAGCCAAGGCTCAACTCTTCAACTTTTATGTTCATGAAATGGATAGGGAACACCTACTAATAGAGATAGCATGCATTAAGTGCCAATACAATACCACATTTGAGTTTTCATTAACTTCTGGAGCTGAAACAAACATTTCAGAAATATATGTGCCAAAAAACTTCAAAATATTCAATCCTATATAAAGATGAATAATTGTGAGAAGGAGATAGACACTATCCCACATCATCTTTGATTTTACAGTCCACATTTTGATTGTTCATGCAGTTTATGGAGTAGGAGGGTTCAGTACACCTGAGTCATAGGCTGGAAGGGCATCCCAGGTGTTTACTATTATCCCAGCATGACACCAATGCAAAGTGCGTCAAAACTCCAGCAAGTCAAAATGCTCTACTTCTTCTCTTGGATAGGTTGCAGTGGATTATTATTGTTTGACTGCAGATTTTAGGCTTAATTTGAAGCACAGAAGGAGAAACTCTCCTCCAGATGGTAGTTCCAAAGAGGAGCTTAACTCAGATACTCTACCGCTGTATCTGTATTACCATAAGTGGGCACACTTCCAAGTTCCTCATCTGGAGGCACACTCCAGATATGTCCTAGTCCACATGCTTGCCAGACTCTGAGCTTTTCTGTTGCCCAGCTTTCCACACAGAGGTAACCCAAACCAGATGATATTGACAGTCTCTGTGAATGGGTCCTAGTGAGGATGGTGAGTGGAACTAATCAAAACATGTCATCTTCTGCACCCATGGATAGATTTGGCCTCTGGGCTGGTGTCTGAAATAGCCTCCCTTCCTCTTCCAGCAGGGAAGGGGATTGTGAGGATACTGCACTTGAATATACTAATGGAAGGTGATGCAGATACTCACCCCGTGCATCGCTTTGGTACAAGTGTAAATGACCATGTAAATGGAAGAAATGTATCACTTAAACCCTGTGTGAAGGCAGGTGGCACAGATGCAGAAAAGCATTGCAGCACAATGACATATCGGGGAATGAACTCAGAGACATTAAAGAAGGGTGAATGATGAATGGGGAAAGATTTAGGAACTCTTCCAAGCACCAGACTCTAGCTTTATTTTCAAATGTACCACATTATAGCAAAGCGGCATGGTTCTGTAATGTTTCTCCTGGAGAAACTGGAATTAAATGTTATTCTTAGAAATCGTATATGCAGGTGTTCACCAGATATTAACAAATGTTTCACTATTAATTGCATGAGAGGTAGTTTCTATAGCAAACACTTCATCTTCTGATTCATACAACACCTCTCCTGTTGCCTCTCTACCTTTTAAAATATGAAAGTGTCAGTAATGCAAAAAACATATGACGCACAACTTTTACAGATGGATAGTCTTCCAAAATAGCAGCTTGCATTGTGCTTGTGCTTCTCCTGAAAGCCCCCAGATGACTTGGGGGAATCCCCATCAGGGTGTAGAAAGAAAACCATGTGGTTTATATGATCAGTACAAGACTTGATTTGTAAATAAGTGAATACTCAAAGCAATAATCACAGCAAAAAACCCAGGAGAAATCTGCAGGATTAATTATGTTCCCAGACACCAGCCAGTGAGTCACCCCAAACACCACAAAAAGGACGGGTTAAATTAATCAGAGAAACCGATCCCTGTGTACAGCTTTCAGCAATCCCTCATGTAAACAGCAGACCAGGTTGCTGCCAGGCTCATAAATGCACAAACACACACACACTCTCACTCAAACATACAATTTCTTCTCATAAATGGAAGTTACATTCGTAATAAATATTGGAATTTGGGGGGGGCAATTTATACCTAACTTCACTGCTATTGCATTTCTTCTGTGAGCCAGGTGAATTCAGCAGAAAAGATCATGGCAATGTTTCAAAGGGGCACACTGTGTTTCTAAAAAGCATTTCTTCATTAAAAATGCATTAAAAACCACTGAAGTCTGAGGTACATATCAATATTACAGTAGACACTTGAGGTTTACTTTCCTAAGATTGATCTCGCTCCTGTGTAAAGTCTGCCTTGGTTAACGCCAGCTGTTTGGTTTTGTCGAGTTTTTCTAAATTGCTGTGTCCATGTTGAAAAAATCTGCTTATGAATATTGCAGCTTAAGCAATGCTTTCCTTTAGGAACAGATCTATTTTCTAGGGTAGAGAAAAAAAGTATCAAAGCTTGACATTATTTTTCCATGTTCAAAGACTTGGTTTTAATTAACAGATTTATCTTACTTACTGCTAGTTTGACATCACTGAAACTGGAGGAGTTACAGACTCTTGTATATGAGTTGAATTTGTTTCTAAACACATATATGAATAAATAGAGAATCTGCAGCTACTCCAGATACACTGACATGACAAGGTTCTATCAGTCCTCATGCTTCAGGGTAAATAATCTGATAACCAGCTGAGGTCAGGGAGAAATATCCCCCACTGGTATAATACTGTCTAATTGGATTCATTATAAGCTTTTTATATCTTTCTCTAAAAAATCTTACATTAGCCACTAGATGGACCAACAGCCTGTTCTGGCATGGCAATTCCTGTGTATCCAATCCACAGAACAGCTGGCAATGGGTGGCGTGAATCCTGTAAGTACCACTCAATCAGCCTCACACCAGCTGGAAGGGACTTTGTCTGTATCCCCATGGTGACACTGAGTGCTCCAGCTGAAGTCTTAGTCAGGAGGTGGGAAAGAAGAGGAGGCTCTTTGCCATGGTGAAAATGTCTATGGAATGTCTGATTTACAGATATTCTGACCTGACATCCAGGCAAGGATGAGAAAATTAGAATATAACAGAACAGAACAGAACAGAACAGAACAGAATAGAATAGAATAGAATAGAATAGCATTATGTAATGTAGCATACCATAACATAATATAGCATCAAACATATCCAAAGGCTGTGTATGGGAAGAAGAATAAATGGATTTAAGCCAGTGCTAGTCTGTGAAGCACTGGCTACTCAGATGCCAAGCTACCTCTTTTATTTCCACCTCAGAGAAGGAGAACAGATGAGTGGGCTGAAATGAAGTACAAAATAAAAGTAGACATCCATTGTAAATTTTATACAAAGAACAATAAAACTCCTCATTATATTACAGAAAGCCAAAGTATGTTAATACTTCTCTAACGGGGCTTCCCACAGAAGCAAAAGCTGCATCTGCTTGTTAAGCTACAAGGTGCTTGGGCGATCATCAGTGAAAGGGAGCAGAGGGCCGTATGTGATGCCATTAGAGAGGCTGCTCAGAGACCAATTTCACTGCTAGATGAGGTCCATGCTATCAGAAACAGAGATTCTCCTAGGCTATAAAAATGAGGCAGGTCAAGAGACTTCTGCTACCCAATCTGCTGAATCACGGGTCAAGGTATATTTTCCATCCACAGCTATTCTTGCTAATACGTCACACTTCAATGACACTTGTGGCTCAAAATGGAGCAATTTTGTTTGTCTGGCCACTTGCCAGTGTAGCTGGAGACTTCTGGGCTGTGTGCTGACAACGGTTTTCTCAATTAAAAGTAACTGTACTCTCATTCTGTCCTCAAGAGGAGAAAAGGTTGCAGAGCATCATCTTCCTGTCTCTTTATGTGGAAAACCCAAGTACTCAGACAGGAATAAAAATAGTGCACTTGGTTTCCCTTTATACTTATCATGACCAGTGAATGGAGCAACTAGAATGAATGTTTTAGCTATTCAAAGGAAGATAAACATTTCTGTCATTTAGCATATGCAAACTATCCCCATAATCACTGAAATAAACACTGTTGCTTCTTTTTGTCTCTGAGGAGCAAAACACTGTTGACAATTGTCTTACCATTGCAATGAATTCAGGTAGCTGAGCTAGCTCCAGAGCGGCAGTTCTTCTAAAAAAATGCCTTTTCCTCGTTAAACCCATCTTCTTATATTTGGGAAGTTTTGATGAAATCCTTCTAGTAAAATGGGACATAGGTCTTGTTCCTGCTAAAGTCCATTTCTCATCTGCTAGAAGATGGTCAGCAGGTGAGGGTGGCTCACAAGCAGCTCAAGTCCACTTCCCAAGCTGAATCTGCTCCATACAAATACCTCCACTGTGTGATGGCACATGACTTCCAGTCTTCTGCATCTATTGTGAAGAATATGAACATGAAAATTCAACTGCTCTGTGTCCTACCTGCACCAATACCAATGTAAAAAGAAATGGGACCTCTATGAACTTCTTCCATTCCTGTTGGCAGGTGATATGTGGCTCTCAAGCAGTTGGAGGTTTTTTTGTTTTGAAATCATGGCACGGTGAGTCATCCTCAACAGAAATATTTAGATAAACTGGCCTTTGTAAGCTTGGGACTTGGAGCCTAAGTAATACTTTTCTTTTATGTGGCATGGGCTGTGAGCAACAGAAAAGTGTCAGAGGAACAGGGGCTGATCTTTCATTCACAACACGCCTTCTGAAAATTGCCTTTGTGGTCTGCTTTCCTTCAGGTCAACCTCAAGATACGCCTGAGCACTAGTGACCCCCAGGCAATGTTACCAACATGTGTGGACAGAAGGGGCAGCCACAGCATTCATTCACAGACAAATCCATCTGTGCAGGTGGGTTACAGAGCACATACAATGGTGGCTACCATCAAGAGAGGTAAAAAGGCTATACAGCAGGTCTGTACCCCTCCAGGAGGTTCCTCAACTCATGGAGGCAAAGGAGGTGGCACAGAGACAGCAGAAAGTATGTGGCTAATGTTGGTGGGGATGAGTGACTACTGACTCACCAGTTTTCATTGCTTTTCAGTTTGTTTTTGGGAGGGTGTTTGTCTACAATGCTGAGAGCATGTGACATCAAAATCCCACGTTTTTCCATGGGGACTGGGAATCAGCAAGATGTTGACTCATTTGGTTTCACTT
This sequence comes from Piaya cayana, assembly GCA_013389865.1. Classification (NCBI taxonomy): domain Eukaryota; kingdom Metazoa; phylum Chordata; class Aves; order Cuculiformes; family Coccyzidae; genus Piaya; species Piaya cayana. Next base: position 171,109 of record WAAB01017898.1, read on the forward strand.
CTGAGCTCCTCAGACTGAAAAGGACTGCCAGGAGAGAGGTAGAGTTCAGAGTTTCCAGGGTGTCAAATCTGACACTACTGCATTTCACTATATTTAATCTCATTTCTGATTCAAAGGGGGATTCTGTTTCTGAAAACCTTAGTTATCAGGCACAAGAAAGTGAAGTTTGAGGCTTTAAAAAAATAAATGTGTAGTTGAAATTATTCTGGTACAATCCAGCTCTTAACTTGAAAGGATGCAAAAGAGAGGGAGGAAGGGAGAGGACAACTAATTTATAATCTGGTTTTTAGTAAGGTGTAAATTTACCACCCAGACTCCCACGCATTATACCACAGACAGGAAACCAGCTGGTGGAAGGGGCAGTGAATTTGTTGTTCCTTCTTGCACAATGACTGTGTGTGTTATTTATTTCACAGGCCTAACCATGACTGGTATAATTTTTAAATCTTGCCCTTTTATGTTTTCAGATCAGCTATGCATTTCATCAGCCTCCTGCCCACCAGTAACCATAAAATATGAGCCTTTGTGGGAAAGCAGAGATGTAGAAAGAGTTCCTTATGAAACCGTGGCTGGGATTGTCCCAGACACCTCCGGCCAGCTGCTCTCCAGGCAGCAGCTTTGTGATACAAGGAACAGTAAACATCAGCTTCAGAAAGTCAAACTGTTGGGCTTTTTGGCTTCCTGCCCACCGAACAAGTTCTCCTGACTACTGAGGCATGGCTCAGAAAATAAAAGGGCTCTTAAGTGCTGATATATTTGGATGCTGCTGTGCAATATATCTGGAATTGGTCCAGGGTATTCCAACTTGCTTTGCATCTTAGGCTATAAAACAAATCCAAACACATCACTCCTTTCCTGTGCTCAGTTTTTGTTAAAGTATCTCCTGCTATTAGTTCTGTCCTGTCCAGCCTTGAACAATGCAATGTCACCAGCCTGCTGCATTGCCTGTATCAACTAGAAATAGATTGTACCACTGGTAGACTGGCAGAGATGGCAAAAAATATCTTTTTTTTCCAGTACACAATGCAGAAACTGTATCTATTTGCATAAATTCTACCTACAGAAATTCTGCATCGTGCTCTTTCCTTCTGACTGTAATGTCAGCCTGGTCAGAAGAAGGCAACGCTCGAGTGCAAGGCAATTTATAAGGATGAGGCAGGACTGTTGTATTCTGGAGGGCCTTACAGCTGAACTACAGGAAAGGTGTAGATGGAGACCAAAAGTTGATCAGCTTCTATTTATGGAAAAAGAAAATAGGCTGGTATTCTTCAGGAAAAGAGAATGAGGTGAAATCTGAAATGATGCAGCTTTCCAATTGATCAGAATGCGAGCAATTGCTCACTGCAGAGGAGAAGCAGGGGACACTGAATTCAATGATCAGGCAGACTATTTCAACCAAACTAAGGGAAACACTCTCATACAGCCCATAATTCAGCAAGGAGAGTCACTGTCATAAATTTTTCACTGTCATAAATCCACTGCCATAAACTTTTGGAGTGCAGAACAACTCTAAGTCCCTAACGTACAGATTTTATTAGAGATTAGGTAGGTTTCCTCTCCCCATCCTCTTTCTCTTTTTCTTTTTCAGCAGCTGCTACCGATACCTGTCAAAGACATGATACTGTCTTGATGGGCTTTTGATTTGACTCAGTGCATCCACTCTTGTGTGATTTAATGGACCAGCTCCTCTTTGGAGTAATTCCAATGCTTTCAATGAATTTGAAGAAGAAATGATTTCCTACATGTTTGACAATTCCTGCTTTGTTTCCATTTCAGCATTTCCTAAGGCTTAAAAGCTGTACTTAGCCTCTGAACTATTCCTTTGAGTTGACATGTCAGGTGTCTCTGTTGTGCTCAGCCTTACATTAAGACAAGCATTAAAAAAAATCTACTATAATATTTTATTACATTGTCACAACAAATAGTGCCAAATGATGGGCTGAAACTCTCAAATATCATGATGATGGGATGAATATATACTACATTTCTGCCACTCTGGATCTGAGCATTTTTAAGTACTTGGCAAGAAAGGACAGAAAAATTGTAAAGGGCACATCCTTGTTGCTATTAAGGGAAAATCCTGGAAACACCAGTAAAAGGGCTGAGTACCACTTAGCAGCCATAGCCAGCTGGATAAGGTCTCAGCCTCCTAAGGCAGCTACCTCATCATCTGGCTGTTTCTGCTGAAGAGGCTGTTTCTGCTGTTTCTGACAAAGACCCAGAAAGGCCTCTGGTTCCCGAGGCCAGCTGTGCCCCCAGTTGTGCACCACTTCCAGATAGGGCACAGGACTCCACATCATTCTTCCTCTCCCCACTCCCCTGTCTGTCTCTGATAAAAGGAAACCCTGAGTATGAGGGTCCCAGCAGATCTTAGTGCCTCCACTTGTCAGGAATAGCAACAGCCTTTCTTCCATCCAGGCTCTAACCATCACAAATGCCATAAACACTTTGGGGCAGGGGCTGTCTTGTCCCATCACACTGATGCTGCCTATAGGAGTCTGAATATAATTTGGACTTCTCATTCAACCTAAGAAATAATAACTTCCTGTCTATCTTAAAAGTGTCTTCACCCTCTGTTATGGTAAGAGATATTATCATAATCCATAACCACAGGAAGAAACCACAAGTTTGAGAATGGTGATGTGCGCTACAAATCCTCTCTGGCCCTTTCTGCAAAGGCCAGAAGTACCTGCCTTTGGGTTTGCTTCAGTGCTGAGAAGCTGTGCAGCCCTGGGAGTCTGCATGGTGGTGTGCAGGGCAGCCGTGGGAAATCCCTGGTCGTTAGGATCTTGCTGCCAGCTCCCCTGGGTTTCTCCTTCTCCTGAGGAAGTGATTCAGCAAAGCAGAGCAGGGATGCTAAACTTTGTGTTATCATCCCTTGGAAAAAGCAACCTGTCAAGTCTAACGCAGTCCACAAACCAAGCATACAGCCATATCCTGTATAATTTATCAAGGACTACAGTATAAGCCCAGTCCTTCATCTGTTTCCTGAAAAAAAGCCAGAGAGTCCTTCCTCCTAGATACTTTAAAAATAAGTCTTGTGGTTGTAAGGAGAACCTTTGAAAAGCTGGAGTGGCAATCAAGCCAGGGCGTCTGATCTCACCTTGACTTGCTCTTTCAAAATAGCCCTTTTCTATGATATTTGGTGCTGGTAGAGGGGACTATTTATTGAGAGCTATAAATGGTCTGGCTCAAAAGAGACAGCAGCTTCCGTTTTCATTTCCTGAAAGCACGGCTGCCAAAAGGGCAAAGAGAGTTGATAACTGAAAATAACGATGGGCTGAACTTTGACTGGGAAGGAACTGGGACCGCCCTTCTCAATTTTGCCCACTCTCAATCCCACATCAATGGAGCCCCAAAATCCAGAATGTAGTGGGTTTGAGCCTTGCCAGCATTCAGTAAAGCTGGTCCTCCAGGTTATGTCTTCAAAACCAGTTGCAAGAATATTTTGTCTTCCATGTAATTTCACCTTCACTGGGAGCTCATGAGGTCTGATTAATAAACCCCCTGAGATTCTCTCTCCAGATTACATTTGATGACATGTAACTCATTTTTAATGGGAGACAGAACCATTGCAAAGAGCTGATGGTTCTTTGGACTCTAGGGATGTCTGGTTTCATGTATCTATTTACATCAGTGTAGATAATGGACTTTGTCCCAGTGGAAAGAGATCATTCCACCACATAGCTCTCCATCCATCTCTTATTCACACAATTACCATAATGACCATCCCTCCCAGATTCCAGCTCTGCCACTATTTCTTCTCACCTTCCTAGACTTGATTTACTTTCAAGAGTTTCAGTCTTTCATCTCGTTGGCTTGCTTTCCTCTGGCTTTGGTATTTTTAATATACTATTTAGCTTATTCTGCAGCCTAGTTTGTCACAGGAGAAAAACCACTTTTGTTGAATTATTATATCAACCAGATGTTCCCTTCGATATGCTGATGCTCATCCAGAGTCTGAATGGAGCTAAATGATTGTAGGAGTGAGTTCACCCTTACAAAGCAACTCCAGCTGAGAGACTAAATATTATATGAGCGTTCACAGTTGGGTGATTAATGGCAAATGCTTAAAAATGTCTGGCCCTTTCGCCCATCCAGTTCCCACTAGTAATGTCAGAAAGTACATCACACACCAGCGCTATCTGCCAGTGAGAATTTCTGTCACGCTATCAAGGCCATTTTAGAATGAAAAATATTGTTAGTGTTATCTCCTGTAGCCAGGGCTTATTCTTGCACAGGGAGTTAGAGGATGTGTGTAAACTGTTGCTAATCCTCTGATAGCTCCTGGTCATATCTATGCTGTTTCTTTATTTCCAGCTAAGCATTGTGACAAAAAGCTAGTTGGTGGTGTAAAGAACAATTCCCCCAGTTCCTGAAGCCCTGCAAATTCAGGTGTAAACCTTTGATTGAATCGATGTTCTGAAACTCCCTTGTAATTCTGCTATTGGCTTCTGACCCATATCTCTCCTATACAATTGAGTAGGCCTAGCAAATACACCTTGACAAATGAACATGAAGATTTGGCTAGGAGTGTGCTTTCTAGACTGTGAATGGGAGGACAATGCAGAGAAGGATGATACTGAAAGTCAGATGTGTCTCTGCAAGGGCAAGAAGTCCTTCAAGCAGGACTAAACTGATCTGGACAACTACCTAGAGGTGCAGTACTGAAGGCAGCAGAATCAATGTTACATAGCCTTTATTTTGCTCACTCAGATGTAGAGGCATGGTGAAGGATGGACAGAGGGTTATGTCTGTTCAAAGTTGCCATCAGCTGATGGTACATTGAATATGTTGATTGGATCATATTTTGATGGATTTTTGCCTTACAGAATGGGACATATTTTTTGTATGTAAGTGCATTACTAAGGATGGTGGTATGTTTGCTTGTTCTTTATTGCACAGTTCAGTGAATGGCTTGATGTTGGCCCTGACACCCTATGGAAAATGTGGTGGTGTGTCTATGGAGGAAGCACTCCAAATCATAGAATGATAGAATCATAGAATCATCAGGTTGGAAAATATGTCTTGGATCATCAAGCCCAACCACTCCTTTCTGCCACTAAACCATGTCCCTGAGCACCTCATCTACCCATCTTTTAAACACCCCCACAGATGGTGGATCAACCACCTCCCTGGGCAGTTTGTTCCAATGCCCGATGACCTTTTCTGTGAAAAATTTCTTTCTGATATCTATTCTGAACTTCCCCTAGTGTAGCTAGAGGCCATTCCCCATTGTTATGTCCCTTGTCATTTGGGAGAAGAGGCCAGCACCCTCCTCTCCACAACCTCCTTTCAGGTAGATGCAGAGAGCAATAAGTTCACCCCTCAACGTCTTCTTCTCAAGGCTAAACAACCCCAGCTCTCTCAGCCATTCCTCATAAG
>WAAB01017899.1:6976-19232 GCA_013389865.1 Piaya cayana
TAGACCTTCCTCTTCTTATTGATGTCTCTCAGGACCTCCCTACTCAACCACGCTGGTTTCTTACCCCGCCGGCTACTTTTCCGGAACATGGGGACGGCTTTCTCCTGAGCTGCTAGGAGCTCCTTTTTGAAGAGTGCCCAGCCTTCGTGGACTCCCTTGCCCTTAAGGAGTGCCACCCATGGGACTTTTCTGACCAGTCTTCTGAACAGTCCAAAGTCTGCTCTCTGAAAGTTGAGCGCGATTGTTGTGCTGACCTCCTTCATCATCTCCCCCTGCACTGAGAACTCTATCATCTCATTATCGCTTTCCCCAGGTGTCCTGCATCCCTCACATCCCCCACAAGGCCTCTGTTCACGAACAGTAGGTCCAGGAGGTCGCTGTCCCTTGTTGGTTTGCTCACCAGCTGTGTGAGGAAGTTGTCTTCCACACCTGATGCTCCCTGTCTCAGACCCAACGGGCAGGCATGCCTTGTGTGACAGAGGACTCCCCATCCTCTCTCCATTCAGCCAAGGAGAGAAATTTAGGACATGGAGGGGAATGACAGCAGGTTCCTGCCCGGCACAGCAGGCATGGCTCCCCTGTGTCAACCTCAGCCTCTCAGGTTCCCTTGCACAATAGATATGAAGCTCTGCAAGTGGAACCAAACCTCAATGAGAATGATGGATCTAACAGCCTAGAAATGTTCCCTAGGCTTCTTGTATCAGAAATGGCGTGGCCAGCAGGCCCAGGGAAGTGATTTTCCCCCTGTACTTGGCACTGGTGAGGCTGCATCTCAAATATTGTGTTCAGTTTTGGGCCCCTCGCTATAAGACTGAGGTGCTGGAGTGCATCCAGAGAAGAGCAATGAAACTGGTGAGGGGACTGGAGAAGAAGTTTTATGAGGAACAGTTGAGGAAACTGCGGTTGTTTATCCTTGAGAAGAGGAGGCTGAAGTGAGACCTTATCGCTGTCTACAACTACTTGTAAGGAGGTTGTGTACAGCTTGGTGTTGGTCTCTTCTCCCAAGTGACAGGTGATAGGGCTAGAAGGAATGGCCTCATGTTGTGCAAGGGGAGGTTCAGATTAGACATTAGGAAAAAATTCTTCACCAAAAGGGTTATCAGGCACTGGAACAGGCTGCCCAGGGGGTTGATTGATTCACCATCCCTGGAGATATTTAAAATATGTGTAGATGAAATGCTTAGGGATATGATTTAGTACTGGACAGATATGGTTGGGATGGTGATCTCAAAGGTCTTTTCCAACCCAGGGATTCTGTGATATAGTAGTCTGGAGACTGAATTCCAGAGATTGCCCACTCTGGATGTCCAGTTGGTGCATCCCGCCAGGTCCATTTACATGGAATGGTGAAATTAAAAACTCAGTTGGAGCATAGGAAAGGGATACCCACTGCACACTTTAGTCTGGTATGATGTGTCAATGTTAGATATGAGTAAAATTTTGCATTGGAGCACCCCAAAGCTAGCCCAAAGGGAACAGGATACTTACTGGTATCACATTCTTACTGATCTGTCCAATTGAATAGGGTGTTTGCCAGTTGTGTGTGTAGGGGAATGCCTCTAAGGGGAAAATGCGTGTGGGGAACCCCACATCATTTATAGTAAATTGTATCTGTCAAGTTGCATTGTTTCACCATCCTGCTGATGGGTACCCCCAGCAGATGCACGTATCTCTAAGCAAAGTTCTTACCCTGTTAACAAACCAAGTTTCAGGAGGTTCTCCTGGCCCATCTTCACAGGTAATAACTTTGGAGCAGTTAAAAAGAGGACTGTCAGGTCCACGGTGAGGGGGTGAAATGTCAGTGCAATGGCGTTTTCTACCCTGTTGTGACCAGGTTAATGATAATTTGTTCAAGTCTCTCCCAGATGTTTTTTCTTATTTTGGAAGGGAAATGCACCAGGAAGGGCTTCACAGCACAGTATAGTTGGCTTTATAATAGTCTGGCACATGGAATGGGTCAAAGATGGGGTCCCAAAGAAAAGTTTCACAGGTATGGTTCTTTTCCTGGGAGTTCAGTTTTATGGGACCACTAAGTCTGGTAACATTCCCACTCACATTCACGGGTGTCTCAAAAGTTACATTTACTGATGTTCGAGTACATGTGCAATTCTGCTTGAACCATGCTCTATTCAGATTTGATTTAGAGGAACCTTCCAAGTCTTGAAGGCTGGAGGTCCCAGTGCCACATTCCCTTGCCAATATATTGTTTGAAATTTGTCCCCCATTGTCACCTCCCACCAATCACCTGTGAAGGCTCTACAGATAGCACTGTTGTGTCTGAATAGATTGGACAAAGTTTAGCATGACAAATCTCAGGCCCTCTTGAACTGATCTAGGAAGGGGCACACAAATCCCCGGGTCTGTGTGTCCTCATGTTTTGTGGTAACCTCAGATTAGCTCTCAAGCCAACTTGGGGGCCTCTTGGTTTCCATGGGTTGTAAGAATATTGCAAAACAGTAAACATTCTAGCATTAAGGCATGAGAGGTTAGAGAGCACATTTTACATGATAATGCTTCTGTTCAAGTCCCCCTCTCCCCCCCATTTTTTTTTATACACAACAAGGTATCAAAAGATGTTATGTTTGGGACACCCATTGGCTCCCCATCTATTATTCACATGGGACGTTGCACTGGAGAGGTGAGTGGTCCACCCTGACTCATGGGGTTGGAGGTACTACTTTAAGATCCCATTGGCCCTCTCAACTATTCCACTTGCTTGAGGGTAATAGGGAATATCCACTGTATTCCTTCCTCTTTTGCCCATTCCTGGACCACCTTGGCAGTAAAGGGGCTGCTATTGTTAGACTGAAGAGTCTTAGGTTTAGGGAGAAAACTGAATCATAGCTTTAAGCCCTTCACTGTACCCGCCTTGATGAACGCCTCAACCTGTACAAGTCCTGATGCAACTTCCACTCCCACCAACACATACTTTTAACTTTCTGATAGCCTAAAAGGCCAAATATAATACATCTGCCAGGTCTCTCACAGTCCCTTTCCATCTTGTATATGAAGCAGAAGGTTCCTGTAGGGGGTGTTTCTTGAATCAAATTCGGCAAAGCCCAGCAGGATGCTGAGGATCCCCATCTATTGCTGTTCGAGGGCAGGTTTACAAATACTTGTGCAAATCGAGGCACTTCTCGTGTCCCCAGAGTTCAAGAAGCTGTGAGCTCTTGCTGCTCACACTCTTTGCCAACAGGGACCTGATACACAATGATGCATCAGAGATGTTTGGTGTAGCTCTGAACAAGTTGTGATGCACACAAGGAAGGCTGGCATCACTCTCACTTACTCTGAAAATATTTACCATGAGACAGAGTGTACCGCAACCAAGATGGATCAAGATGCAACAAGAAAGTCCTCCTTTTCCCCATTGTAGTGGTTTTAGTTTACCTTCCTGGTAACTAAGGTCATAACTAAGGAAGTATTCCATCTCATTTCTTTACATAAGCAAAGATATAAAGAGGGAAGTCGGAAGTCGGTGGGGCATTCCTTCTTCTGGGACGGCTGGAGGGCGGAGAAGCTCTCTACGGTGGCTCTGCTGTGGGAGTGGGCCGAGGCACAGACCTGCTGGATAAGAGGGAAGTGAGAACTTGTTGTTTTTTCTTTTTTCCCTCCTCTCTCTCTCTATATATATATATATAAACTGCTTTAGTCCTACTAGAGTTTGAGTTAGTGGTTGGTTTTTTTTCTCTTTCTTTCCCCCCCGTGGTCGGGAGGGGTCTTGGGGCCTCTGTCCCGGGCCCTTTGGGAAATTGGCATTGGGCCAATTTCAACCGGTCACACCCATATAAAGAGTATTTTAAAGAACAAGTGCAACCTCTCTACCAGGAAATATATTTGTATGTGAATAAGGTGCCCAGGCATACAGTTACAGAATAGTTAGGCTGTGCCAGAAATGAGTCGAGGAAAGATAAATATATGATTCACTCTTTTCTGTTTCATACATCAGCTAATTGGTCTTGCAAACAGTGTTTTTATTGATTTGGCACCAGCCTTTTCTTTAACGGGTTTCTGAAAAGTTTTGATCTCAACCATTTGTGTTTTGAGTTAATCACTGATGCTTGCAGACCTTGAGCTTTGCACAGTGAAAAATCCCTTAACCTTCCCTAATATCACAGTATTTGCTGTCCAGGTTCAAAAAAGAAATAGGAAATAATTTAAAAATTGAATACCGGGGAAAAAAGCACATGGGTTTGTTTTTAAGGGGAAGTTGACTGGCACAGCTTGTATAGCAATTTTTAGTATTATGGCATAACTCCTCCATCTAGCACCCTCTTCCAGCAAATGAATGATTTTATTGTGCTTCCAAAGAAGACAAGAATGTCCCTGTTGTCCACATGTAGCTAGTTGTGGTTAAGCAACGAAGACACAGTCCCATTTACCCCTGAAAAGTCAAACCACTGACCCCAGTTCACATGCCACATATGTCACTCCACTTTCAGAAATGTCAATACACATCTCTGCTGTTGGCTTGTGTTGTAGTTTGAGGTAAATTAGACTCAGTTTTATGACTAACTCACTTGCTATAAGTAGCTTCATTCTCTGAAAGCTAACTTCAAGTTTTTGAGACAGTGTTCTTCTCTAAAGTGATAATGCAGTATGCAAAAAAGGCCAATGCTTATACTTAACCAAGACCATCTTCAAGCTGGCAGAAAAGGAGTCGCACCTGCAAGGAGAGGCTATTGGGACAGGTGACCCTAAACTGACCAACAGAGTATTCCATCCCATGTATGTCATGCTCGGTATAAATTGAGAGATCACGAGGGTTTCATTCTCTTCCGCAATGGTTGACATCCAGTGAGGACCTTGATTGTTTGGTCGCTCCTGATTCCAGATCCATGTGTTCCTGAATCCAGTTTCTGAGTCCAGCTCCCTCCTAGCTGTGGACCCATTCCCTCATGTCTGCTCTGCAGCATTTGTGGTGATGTAAAGCCATCAAGGAGTGGGGGCATGATCTCATATTTGTGTATATTTTGTTACTTTCTAATTATTTCATTGTTGTTATTAGCATTTCATTAAGGCTGTAGTTTTAGTTTCCAACTTGTAAGTACTTTTTCCTCTTATTTCCATCTCCCCTTTGCCTGCAAGGTGTTGGAGAGGAAGGGATTTTGGAGGATCAATTTCATGGCTTTAGATGCCAAATTTGGCTGAGTGGGGCTAAACTGTGGCAACATTAAATTGGTGTCCCTGAGTGGGCCCAAGAGGGTCTAACCAAAGTGAATTTGATTCCTCCAAACTGCTTCAGAACAGAGCTTGCCCAGATAGCTTAGATGGCAGTGGCTTGGCTGTGCAGCCTTGGCCTGCTCTGCTGATAAGGTTTACTGGGCAGACTGCCAGCCTGAAGCTACTGATTTGAAGCTTATCAGGGCAGATTTGAAAAGTACAATTAGAAAGGGTTACAGTTACGTTATGTTCTTGTAATATTTTTCTGACTGTTGATACTCAGTAATGATGCAGATGCTAATGGCCAATATATGGGGCATGGGATTTGTGGTGTTCCTTTGCATATGGCCCTCATTGCCATTCTGGCAGTTATCAACAGTAGGTCCTGGGAAATAGCAGCAAACATCATGGGTATTCTAATCATGAGTTATTTGGTAACATTACGTCTTCCTGATGATCTTATTGTGAAATTTTGTTTACAGCTGGATTTCTTAATGTGTCGTGTGAGACAGGTGATATGTTATGGCTTACTTGCTCTCTGCATAATTTCAAGTGCTGGATGATAGTGATAACTGTGATTTGTGGTCTCACTGTAATATACCTTGCGATATGTGTAGCTGCAGCCTTATCTGAGAATTTTTGGCATTATTTAGTAAGCCTTGTTTTTAAGTGCACTTTTGGCCTTGTCTGGGATAAGATCGACATTCAGTTCAGCTAAACTGGGGAAATTATACCTTATCATACTATATCGAGCTGATTCCATTAGATTTTAAGCAAAATAGTTTTATATCATTAATAATGCTTCTGGGTTTATTACTGAATATTTACGCGATCACCATTTATGCTTCTAACAAGTGTACTGCTTTGATAAAAGGCCCTGCAAAACTCAAATCAAAGACAGCTGCTACCGTATCTTGAAAATGAGAACCATAGCTATGCGGAGAGCACCAACTTTAATGAGAACTGCAATATAGATCCCGATGAAATGTCATGTCACTGAGCTTTGTTACGGAAGTTTGTGCAAGATGTCCCATCAGCATATTCTAACACATTGTCACCAGTGATTTGGGGAGAAGCTGCTGGTGATCCAACAGTGGGTGAAGTCATTGACAAACTCTGACAATATGAAGACAGTCTCTTTCAGCCTTCACAGACCTATGTCTTGGCTTTGGAGAAATTATCCGAGAAATTATCTGAAAAAAATGTCCAAAGGATTCACTAAACTGCTTAATAAATTGTCTCATAGGTATGATGGATCCTACTCCTCACAGACCCACATCTTAAATGTTGCTCCAGTTTCCACTGGATGGGAACCTAAATCCTATCTACAAGGTGTGAGTACACAGGATTTGTCTCAATCTCCTGCTATCCAAACAAACCTATTCCTTGATGGGTACAATATCCCAAAATAGAGGTGCCCTGCCTCCAGCCAGGTGGTCTGCCACAACTGATACTGCTAACGTATTTTTCTCTATTCCTTTAGGAGCAGAGTGCAGGCCATAGTTCTCCTTTTCCTGGAGGGGCATCCAATACATCTTGGATCAACTGCCCCAGGGGTGGGAACAATCATCAAGTGGATAAGGCTGCTAAAGCATTCCAAACAGATTTGGACTGGCAACATAAAGGTGAATTATTTCTGGATCAATGGACTCATGAAACTTCAGGACGTCAAGGAAGGGATGCAACATACAGATGGACATTTGACCGAGGGGTGGATTCAACCATGGATGTTATCATGCAAGCTATCCACAATTGTGAAACATAAGCCACAATAAAGCAAGCTTTGTGGCATGGGGGACAATGGTTGAAATATAAATATGGGGTGGCCAGGCAAATTGGCTACATTGTTTTGTGGAATCAAACTCTACAGCTCACTTAAGAGTTATAAAGCAGTTATGTATTTGCCGGCAGGTGCAAGGGGGTAATATACCTAACTTGCACACCGTTTCATCTAACAACTACTTATGGTGTAAATACATGCATATTCATAAATGCCTACTACATATTCATGACCTCCCCCTGCTTCGTATTACAATTAGTTCTAGAAAGATCTTTCCGGTCTCGTGCTTACACAGTGCCTTCTGGTGGTCGTGGGCTGGGGTCTCAGGGATGAAGTAAGATATCTTCCTCGCTGTGAACTTAAGTAATCTTGTTCCTTGTGTATGCTCCCTGGATCCTTGGCATTCCTCCCAACCCCAAGGCCATTCTTGACCAGTTTGAATTGCTTCAGGCAGCAAATTTTGCTCCTTATCAGGGGCTGGAGCCGTGATATCAGGAGTTTCTCTGCTAACCGGCGCAGAACTCGTCCACTCGTCCTTGTACTTGTCTCGAGCTAAATAGTTGCTAAAAACTTAAAGCTAAATAATTGTTATTCTATTCAACCTTAAATGTTAAAACTTAAGTATCATCGATTGTTAGTCCCCCGACCCCCTATCCCCGTATCAATATCATACTCCCTAGAACCCGACAGGGTAAGTGTTATGTGCTTACAGTGGTGGAAACAACCACCAGATGGCTGGACACATATCCAGTATCCCATGCTACTGCCAGTAGCACTATCCTAGGCCTTGAAAAGTAAGTTTTATGGAGCCATGGTACTCCAGAAAGAATTGAATCAGAGAATGGTACTCATTTCAAAAACAATCCCATAGATACCTGGGCCAAAGAACATGCTATTGAATGGATATATCATATTCCTTTTCATGCACCAGCCTCAGGGAAAACTGAGTGATATAATGGATTACTAAAAACTACCCTAAAAGCAATGGGGGGGTGGCATATTTAAAAATTGGAATAAGCATTTGGAAGAAGCCACCTGATTAGTTAACACCAGAGGATCTACCAGTTGAGCCAGTTCTGCTCAATCGGACCATCTACATACAGTAGAAGGGGATAAAGTCCCTGAGGCGCATGAAAAGGATTATCTGGGGAAAACTGGGTTTCTCCTGCTTTGGGCAAAGGTAAAACCATTCATGGGGTTGCTTTCACTCAAGGGCCTGGACATACTTGGTGGGTAATGATGAAGGACAGTGAAGTTCAATGTGTACCTCAAGGAACTCTGACCCTGGGCAAGAATGCTCAATCTTAAGCTGTATTACTAACTGTTTAAGTGTTTTTCAGGATAATGAGCTAGCTTCATCATGTGGTGTCCAGTGACCTCCTCGAGGTTGACATCTCTAACCTGCAGCCTGTGGGCACAAACCACAATGAACCTTTATACTATTCTTCCCCTGAGACTGCTATAATTAATGGACATCCATAAGCAAGAACTCCATGAACTTTTGTGCTTCTAGTTTCCAACTTGTAAGTCTTTTTCCTCTCATTTCTCTCTTCCCTTTCCCTGCAGGATGTGTGTGAGGAAGGATTTTGGACACTCCACTGCATGGTTTTAGCTGCTGAATTTGGCCAGGTGAGGCTAAACTATGATAGTTTGTATCATTTTAATTTATAACAAAATCAAATTTTAAAGAGTCTGTCAACATGATTTTTGTTTTTTTCCTCAACCAGTTGGATTTGCAAAGGTAAGTAATATAGTACATAAAGAATAATTTAACTCTGGTATCCCATAACTGTAACAGCAAACTCTCTCTCTTGGCTGTCTGAAGAACCCACCTTTCACCTTCCCCTCCTTTAATCAGTCACCATCGAATTAGGGTCTCATGTCCCAGAAAAAGCTCAGACCTAACAGAACTTACAGACATGGAAAGCATATCGAATATATTTCTAAGTCTGGCCCATGTCTGTATCAAGCTGCTGTATTTCAGGCATGTAGGATGAACTTGTCTTCCCATATAGACCAAGGGTAAAATTAACTAAGTAAGATCAGGCAATATTTGGAAAGCTAGTGATCTGAAAGTGTTGTCTGCTCATTGTTTTCCAATTGTGTCACTTAAAGCACTTGCCTGTGATAGCTAGCACTTTTGTCTTCCATCTGCTCTGCCTTGGTTTAGTTGGTAGCAATAGAGTCGTCATTCTCCGTTTGGCCCAGGCTGTAAAAGAACATTTCTTGTCATCATCTGGGAAAGCTCAGAGCTCACCCTTGCCGGTGATGATCTTGCAAGAGCTGGGGTGCTGCCAGTACTCAACTGCAATTGTCTCTGCTCCAGGAGAGTCCTCATGCAAACCTCCCTTCAGTGGTGGTTTTAAATGGTCTGTGGGAAGGTTAATCAGGATGAAGGACATGGCAGTCAGTAATGCTGGGTGTTGGTGAACTGCCTTGCTGATAGCCAAAGGCTCCAGGGTTGGGGTCAAGATTGTGAGGAGGAGCTTTGTGAAGCCTGACATAGCCATCAAGTCATTAGGCTTACCATGGGGCTTGGCATGGGATGGCTGATGAAGGCAGGCTGAGCCTGGGCTCCTGGACATAACGCTGGGATGTGTGTGCTGCTCCCATACCTCAGGATGCCATCTCCTGGCATGAACTTTTACTGAAACATATTGCTTATTCCATCTGATGGTGCACATTGGGAGTGGTGATTATGTTGTAGATCACCTCTAGATGTCCTAGTGAGCCACAGACCTCAAACCCTGCCGTGGGCAATGAGACCCATAGCACCCCATGAAGAGCCTGCTTGTCCTTACGTCTTTCTACAGTCAAAGGAAGGACTTAGCCAAGGTGACATGCGTCACAGCAGGCAGCATCCTCCTGCAGTACTGCTGGGGACCTGGCATTGAAACACATGCTCTGACTGGAGGTGAGCAGATCCATCCCATGATGGAGAAGTGATGGAAGGATGCTGACGATGCAGCCTGCTCAATTCCCCAGCAAAATATAAGCACCCTGTCATCCACTAACAGCTTCTCTGACACTGAAGCACACTTGCAGACCTTTCAAATACAGGATCACTCAACCCCAGAAATTATCCTTGTTTGTATATAAGACTACAGGGACAGGTGAATGAGGCCTGTGGGGGTCGCATGGAATACTGGGAGATGTAGTTCTTTCTCAGCCACAACCTGGCTATTCAGAAGGGTCCAAAATCAAACCCATTACAGGCCAGACAAGTTCGTTCTCTGGGAGGCTTTGGGTCTGAATATAACATGAGTGCAACAGTCCCATTTCACAACCAACTAGTATGAATAAGTCATGGGCTAAAAATCTGGAATGTTTGTTCTTGTGCCTATTAATTGTGATCCCTAAGTGCTGATGTTTAACTAGGCCATTTAAATAATTGGAAGGCATATGCATGAGTTCAAAGTTATCAACTAAGCTGTGTTGCCTTCTTCACTGGTTAATGTTAGTGGTGGTGGGATATCAAGCAAGGCAACTTCCATCAAGTCTTCAGCCTGGTGGTTTTTTACTTTGGGCATCTTCAAAGATCTCTGTGAATGGATGCAAGGTGATACACTCAGAAACACCCTTGCCCCACAGAAATGAGTGGGAAAGAACTGTATAAAGCTGATTTCTTTACTTTACTTGTTAAGAAAGAACAGAATCGCTATTTCCTTAACAAGCACTGATAGACCACATGCAAATCCTGCCTTCCCTTTTCACTCCCTGCAGCCATGTGGCTGTTGCAACGGTACCAATAATTTAAACATCTCACACTTCAGGCAGGTCCTTCATGGAAAAAAATAATTAAGTAGTTTAGACAGAGTCTTCCTCGTGTGCTCCTTAGATGCCAGTTTTACAAAGGACAGTTGTTTATAAGACTCAGCTGGATTTTTTCTTAAGAAGTTCCGTAAGCATTTCAGTTGCTATCTGTGCACCTTTGTTGTTCGAGTGCATTAGTAGAACTTCCCCAGTTCAGTCTAAATTAATAATATTAACCAGTCTCCACTTAATATCACTGTAGAGCAGCTGCTTGTGGAGTTGTTTAATCTGCATTAGAGTGCTTTGGTTAATATCCAAGCTTGTATCCACATGAAAGTGTGACACAAGTATGATGCTCTGCCTCAGCAGGGCTTTGCAGGCCGAGGTTGTCTGAGGCCCTTCAGAGCTGGATATTTAATATTTGCTTGAAAATTAGACTGGCTGTGGAGATTTTGCATTGCCTAAGGAAACAATCCTCTTTCCTTGATGTGTTTTTTCACAAACAGTTTATTTTTTCCATCTGAATTTCATTTTGTGAGCTGCTGAGATAACCGTGGTGGGGTACTCAGTGCCAAAGCAGGGAAGGTAAGCTGGTGTTCATTCAAGGAAATATGCTCCTAGGAAAATCTTTCTTTTAATCATTTCAAGTGCTTCTGAAGGGAGATATGTTACATCTTGTTTTGTCTGGAGGCAATGAAATGTGGATGGTTAGGCTCAGTTTAAATTATGTCTGATAGAGAAATTGAATCTAGATTATTTTTACATCTCCTTATTTTGTTCCTATATCTATATATATATTCCATACATCTATCTCAGCTGACAGCTGGGATGAAATGACTGTCAGATAAGTACCTCTGCAAGATTTATTACAGGGAAGAGAAATTATTTTCTGGAATAGCATTTACATAGAGGACTACTTTTCCCATTCATTCCTTGATAATTTTTCATCAAGCAAATGAAATGGACATGAAGTATCAAGTTTCCTCGGTGTTAGTGTCTCAGTCCTCTCTCCAGGTGTAATACTGTTGGGATTACAGCCAGAAATATCTCTTTTGTGTGAGCCACTGCTTTACGAGAATGATTACTTCCTATAACACAGCTAGTGATCTGGCCCTACCAAAAACAACAGTAGTTTTATCATTGATCTCAAAGGATTCAAGCTTCCAGCTCCTCTATTTCCATCTGCAGTAGGTTTTGGCTGGGCTGTTCCTAACAGACATGAAATTTAAAGGAACTTACTTGATTTTAGCCACCAATAACTATTGTCCTATCTTGAGAAAGTCTGTCCTTAATGAGGAAAGGGTAAGAAAGCAGTTCACAGCTGCAGGCTGCTATCATCCACTCAAAGCAGTGAGTAACCCAAATTTCATGTGTCCATGTCCCTTGTGTCCACCAAGAGTGATGAAGGTGGAGCAACCATCATCAACCATCTTTCCTTCACAGGACAGATTGATGGGATGCAATATAATGTACAATATAATGTATAATATAATGTATAATATACCTGGTGGAGCTGGTATGTCCAAAAAACACCCAACTGCAAACTGCAAGGTTGGGGTT
>WAAB01017900.1:0-15337 GCA_013389865.1 Piaya cayana
TTTTTTTTTACTATTGACTCATGGCCTGTTTCTGTTCCCACTACCAAAAATTCCCTGCAATTCCCCTGACTTGTGTATAGCTATGACAACAGAATTCATCTTTCTCATATGTTTGCTCTGCCAGCTATGAATATTAATTCAGTTGGGAAATAGTTGAGATTGCTTTGGCATTTCTGTGCAGCTTAGAAAAATTATAACTCTCCCCTCTCCCCCCTATACAAAGAGTGGATGCCTCGTGGCGGTATGTTTACCAGTATATGAAGTTTCTTCACCAACTTGGCGTGTCCAACAATTCAGATCTTATCAGTGGCACCCCTGTACAGAACAGCTTCTGAAACCTTAGTAACAGCTTTTCTTTTGCCCTCAAGACTTTCTGTGTTTAAGTAAAATAACAATGTTAATGGGCTAATACTGCCAGCACATTGTGGGACTTGGCAGTGATGCTGATTTAATACCTTTGGCTTTGCACCCCTGGTAGTTGATTGTGGATTTATGTGCAGCTTTTGTTCAGTAACACCACAAAACAAAGTAGAACAGGGGAGGCTAAATGGGACAGGTACAAGAATGCTGGCATTTCTTATCTCTTTCCTTTTAATCAATGAGGCAGTGGCTGTTTTGACCTTTTAGTTCTGAAACCAGACATACTGTTTTAAAACAAGCTGTGCCAAACCTTGCACAGCTACAAACTACTTTTTACGTGGTGATAGTCTCTGGGTTTCATTATTACAGATGATGCTGTGGTATAAAATAATTAATCAGAAGCACACAATGTTTTGCTGTTGACTCCTATTATGTGTAACAGAAGGTCATTTTCTCAGTTCTGAATTTTTCAGTAGTATTTAAAAACTGCAGTTGGCTGCTGTGCAGACTTTGTAGCTGGTAAATGCTGGTCAGGTTTTTTCTCCTCATCCTTGGACCCGACATTGTGAGAGGCAGACACAGAGCACTTCTCCAGGGGCAAAGTGCTGCTCAGACACTGAATTCCTGCTCGTGCTTCTCTTTCTGGGCTGCTCTCCAGCCCAATTCTGTGATTCTCCAGAGCCCTGTGGCCTAAGCACTGCACGATGACTGGCCCAAGCTTCCTCTCTCCCAGAGAGCCCTCAGCTGTGGGCACAGGGCTGTCTTCCATTCTGGCTGAAATTTCCACCACCCATAACCAAGGCTTTTGTATTATGCTGGTTTGGCCTTCTTTTTTCTTCCCCCGCCAAAGACTCTTGCCTTTAGTCATGCTTTGTATGACTTTGTGTTATCTCTGTGCGTTTGAATACTTCTATTTAATAATGACAGTTTGCTTTAACTGCAGCAAGACTTGCTTTTGTAAAGTTCCTGACAAAGGCCTCCAAGGTGTCTTTCTGAGCACATAAATCACAATATTTTTGATGATGTCGTGCCCCGTCAGTTGAACCCGAGGTGTTCTTTTTGCTGTGGAACTCAACTCAGTGCACTGATGTTTTGAGGGTTGCATTTGGCTGCGTTGGCCACCGTGAGAGTGGTTGGAAACTGCCAGGCTGCAGCTCGCTCCTGCCTGCTGCCTACGTTCAATACTTGAATTTTAAAATGTGAGAGTTTTTTGTATCTTATGTACTTCCCCCTTTCTTGCTCTTCCTCTCAAGCTTGCAAAAGGATGTTATTGCTGCTCTTCAGCACAGTCTTACAGCTTCCTTCTCACCGTGGTGCTGAGAAGACACAACCAAGGGCTCCTTGAGCCCAGACATCTGTGTGACTCCTGCAGTGTCTGACAGGAGGGAGGGTACAGCTCAGGATCAAAATAAACTCTGTATTTCCCTTCTAGTTTAGAGCTTGCAGACCACAATCAGGAAGCTATTTGTACCCCAAAGTCTGTATTTGTTGGTTTGAGGTGACAGTGTCCCTGCCTGCAGTTGCAGCAGACACAGCTCAACAGCAGATGATTTAAAGGAGAGGAGCCCTGTGCTGCATTCTAGTCCTTGCAGCATGAAAAATAACCTGCTGTGTACAGCACTTTAAATGTGTATGTCAGAACTTCAGTTCCCACAGGGCTGATCCCAGAGAGGCAGCAAAGTATGCTTAGGTTTCCAAATGCGCAGCATTTTCAGCATCGGGAGCTGGAAAACTGCGCACAAAAAAATCAGCAGACTGCTGTTTCATTTACTAAACTGTAGTATAGCTCCTCAGCTGTTATCTCCTGGCTGCTTTATTGAATGTGAACTGACATCTGTTACTTCTACACCGTGTGGCTTCTCAATGCACCAGAGCACTTAATACATTCTCAGTGTGTATCTTACCTGTAATTTAACGCTGTGGAATGCAGCACCTCTGCTGGCTGAATGTACAAAACGATCTGCCCACGCCAGTCTCTTGTTCACGTTTAAATGTGTAAATAAATCAAGCTTTACAGTATTGGACTATGGAGATAACTGCTTAATTTTCATAAGCAATGTTGCATGTCTGTTAAATTCTATTTGTCTTTCAGGTGAGACCTTTGGAAATGAAACTTAATAAAAGATTGTGGTAAAACCCATTGAATTCTGGCCTGCTCCATACTCTTGGCATAGTTTTAACTGGCCATAAGTATCTTGAGAGGAGTTAAGACAATTTAGTTTACTACCAGAAATACTACGAGTGTTCAAAGAACTGGGGTTTTTAACAGGATACCGGTAAATGAAAAGCAGATCCCTACAACTGATGTTTGGGGCTGCAGCATCACATATGCTTGTATTTTTTACAGAAGTCTCCAAGCATTTGGTGTCAGCTTTTGGAATTATGCATATTTACTTAGAAATCTTAATTTTGCAGGACCTCAGTAAAATACTCTAGCATCCATTATTTCAGAGAAGAGATTGAAAATGTGATCCCAGTATGGCCTAAGGGGAGGAGAGAGGCACAAGATGAGCTGTTACATTATTGGTGGCCTGACTCATGATTTTTGCAAGGCTGAATAATGACACTGAGACACCAGTTCAATTCTCTGAGAGAGTGGAGACCTCTCATACCAGTTGGGAACGCTGGGTGTAGGAGACACCATCCCTCTGATACAGGATATCAGGTATTGGATTGCCAGAGCAGACAGCTTCAGTGCATCTCCCAACAATGCCCTTAAGAGAAACACAGTCATAAACTTAGAATATTGACAATGTAGCTTTATTGAATGCTTGCCAGCTTAATTAACGTTCACCATATGGGTTTCAGTCCCTGGGGATAAGCAGAAGATGCCCCTCAGGTTGCTTTTAATTAAATGTACCCGTTGGGGTCCCAGACCACAAATGGATAAAGAAAGAAAGCAGCCTTATCCTTGCTGGTGTTAAAACTGCTTTGTACAGGCCCCTGCATACAAGTCTTGCAACACTGGCCAGCACTTCTTGAAAGCTTGTGGAAACATCACACCTAAGCCCCCGGAGTTTCTGATGAACGTGACAAAAAATACTTGTTTAACATAGGTGGTTTAAAGGTTAGTGTGTTGTATCTGAGACACTTGTGTTAAGTGACAACAGAAGGACATGGCAATGAAGCCAGATGTCAGTAGTATTACAAAATGCATGGTACAAAAAGAGGAGCTATTGCAAAAAAAAGTATCTAAAATGTGACATGGACACAAATGTTGGGAGTTTGCAGTATTAAAGCAGAAAATATTGCTGCCCAGGGAGGAAAAATGTGGTATGAAATAAATAAAGCATGTGACTGATTACCTCAGTCTTTCCTTCCTGAGGTAATCAAGAAGAATCAATTGCCACCTCCAAATTGCAGAATCCCTGATCTGCACAGGTGAGACTGACCTTGCCTTTCTGAAAGGGAATTCTGCTATGCTCTGTTTTCTTATGAGGGAAAGATCTGTGCTGTGGACAAACAAATCACAAGCCTGGTAAAAAACACCAAGCATTTCAACCTCAGGAATTTTGGTGTTTATGTCAAAAATCCTAACCGCCTTCTGGGTTTCCAAGTGAGGACAATATCTGTGTCGTTGAATAGTTTTGGGGAAAACCACGTAAAACCAAAAAAAAAAAAATATATTGGTTTGTGCTTTCTGTAGATGTCAACATGCACAAGCAGTGGTTTGTCATGCAATTCAGATGAGCTCTGTCTCAAATCTTCTCATCACTTCAAGAGACACACACTGTCACTGCTTCCATCTGGAAACTACCTGAACATGTCCACCACCCAGGGCCAGCTGCGAAGGAAAAACAATGAACCCCAGCCACTATCTCAGAGCATCCATGGGCCTTGTGCAGTGGGAATCCTCCCAGAGAGTGCAAATCAGTGTCACTGTGCTCTGCGCTAGCTCCACAGCCACTACTCTGGCTTCAGCATCCAAGGTCTCACCAGCATCCAGCCATCTCCTCCCTCAGGTCTCCTTCAGTTAAAAACATAGAACCATGGAATAGTTTGGGTTGGAAGAGCAATGTGCAGCTTTGGAATCGATTCCCATCCCTCTGAACTCAGGAAATCCATCTCTCCAGGCCAGGCAGGCGGTGGGAGCCCCTCGCCTCATATCAATACATTTCACACCACTTGCTTACCCACAGCGCTTCATGCCCTTTGCTGTGGAGACCCCCTGGCGGAACGAGCCTGAAAGCAGCTGAAAATGTCAATGGTTCAATGTCCAGATGGAGATCCGTGACAAACAGTGTCCCTCAGGGGTCCATACTGTGACCAGTGCTATTTAATATCTTCATCAATATTACAGTGAGATCAAGTGCACCCTCAGCAAGTCTGCAGATGACACCAAGCTGAGTGGTGTAGCTGCTACACCAGAAGGATGGGATGTCATCCAGAGGGACCCAGACAGGCTGGAGAAGTGGGGCTGTGAGTACCTCATGAGGTTCAACAAGGCCAAGGGCAAGGTCCTACACCTGGGTCAGGGCAATCCCTGATTTCAGTACACAGTGGGGGATGATATGATTGGGAGCAGCCCTGCAGAGAAGGACTTGGGGGTACTGGTTGATGAGAAGCTCGATGTGAGCTCACAGTGTGCTCTTGCAGCCCAGAAACCAATCATGTTCTGAGCTGCATCAAAAGAAGTATGGTCAGCAGATTGAGTGAGGGGATTCTGCCTCTTTATTACTCTCTTGGGAGACCTCATCTGGAATATTGTGNCTGGAGAGGGGCAAATTTAGAGTAGACATAACAAGGAATTTCTTCACGATGAGGGTGGGGAGGCCCTGGCCCAGGTTGCCCAGAGCAGTGGTGGCTGCCCCACCCCTGGAGGGGTTCAAGGCCAGGTTGGATGGGGCTTGGAGCCCCTGATCCAGTGGGAGATATCCCTGCCCATGACAGGGAGTAGGACTGGATCAACTTTCAGCTCCCTTCCACCCAAACGCAAGCCACTATTCCATGTTTCTATGAAAATGGCGGGAGGGCGGGGGTGAGGCCGCCCCAGTGCGAGGGCAGCGCATGCGCAGAGCGCCCCGACACCCGCAGGCGATCGGAGGTTGGCGCGCACAGCTCCTCAGCCCCGAGGTGATGCTGCGGCGCATGCGCAGACTCCCCCATCCGGGTCTCCACTCCCCCTCCTTCCCCTTTCGGAGCCATACGGAGGGGCGGGGATGGCGCATGCGCAGAGCCTTCTTGCATGTCCTCCATCCGGGTCTTCCTCTCCCCACACACACTCCAATCGTCTCTATCCGGGACTTCGCGCCCCGCGGGCGATTCCGAGGCGCGAGAAGGGCGCATGCGCATATCTCCCCCCCTCCCCGCCCGCCTCCCCCTCCTGTCCTGAGGCGATGGGGCGCGCGCAGGCGCGATCGCGCCGCCGCCCTCAGCCGGTCGCGGGGTGCGCGCTCCCGACGCCGTCGAGGGGGTCTCCGTCGAGGACGTGGTGAGTTCCCCTCTGCTTCCCCGGAGGTTTCGTCTCGATGAGCCGAAAGCCCTCGACCCGTCCCGCATTGACCCTGGGTTTGGGGTCGGTCCCTGCTGTCCTCGTCCGGTTCCGCCCCCCCCCCCCCAATCCCCGGGGTAGACCTGGCGTCCGTGGCTCTTAGGCCCCGGTTTGTGAAATCTGGTTCGTTTGTGTCGGAATTGTCATGCCATTCCTGCTCCCTGTGAGTATTCAGGGATTTCGGGAAGGCCGGGATAAGCTCGGTGAGCTGCTTGTGTTCCAGCCGTGCCAGGAGAGCAGTTCCAGAGGAGGGAAAGTTAAAACCCCAGGGCTGCCTGTACCTGGGCTGCGAGGAAGAACTGAAGCTTTCAGGGGCAAAAGCTGCGTTGTCACAGTTTGCTTGCGTTTCAGGAGAGCTTAAACTGTATTTCATAGAATCCTAGAACGGTTTGGGTTGGAAGGGACCGCAAAGCCCAGTTCCACCCCCTGCCATGGGCAGGGACACCTCCCACTGGAACAGAGTCTCCAAGCCCCATCCAACCTGGCCTTGAACCCCTCCAGTGATGGGGCAGCCACCACTGCTCTGGGCAACCTGGGCCAGGGCTTCCCTCCTCTCATCGTGAAGAATTTTTGGTTGAAGAGTTTGCTTTTCAGTGTTTCAGAGGTACCTGTCACTTGGTATTTAACTGATAAGCAGGTATTCTCAGAAGAACAAAGGACTTAGTGAATGGTTTTATCCAAGTGGCTTTAGTGCTTGGGATCCTTTTAGTTGCACTGTGTAAGGCCGTTTAATCCAAAATCTAAGAGAGAGTGAGCGACCAGGATGCTTCCTAACAAGAGCTATCAGCTGTCTACACAAAGATCTTGCTTATGATTCTGAATTATTGCAGTGAGGTTGAGCTGATTACAATAAGTAACTAGCGTATGTACGTTTTCATTTATGACTGTCTTATAAATAGGTGTTTCTCACCTTTCCAAGGAGGTAAGAAAAATAATTCCCTTTTTGCCTCGAGGAAGCTGAAGCAGAGCAGTTTGGCTGTTGCACCAATAATCATAGAATCCTGGAATGTTTTGAGTTACAGGGAACCTTAAATATCATCTGGTTTCAGTCACGTCAGTGTGCCTGTCAAACTGGAAGAGTTTCTTCTGAGTATCATACAAGTCTTTTTTCTTCTTCTCGCTTTCTGATAATTGCACAGTAAAACAGTCCTACCCAGTCTGTTAAAATATCACTTCTCACAGTGCTCTCTCCAGCAGTGCTGCTTAATTAACATTCATGCATCAGTCTTACCCATCTTATCCTTATGTCAGGGAAGCTGTTACACATTCCTGCACTGCTGAGTAACCAGGGTGTTTTGGTACTGATTTGGGTAAAGTCAAGAAAAGCAAGTAATCTATGAGAGAACTGCAAGTATCCATGTAGATTTATGGTTTAAAAAATTAAAACTGTGATGGATTCATATTTTTTTAAAAAAGAAAACATAATTGGAGTGGCTTTTATAGTTCAGTGCTGCTTATAGAAGCTTTTCAGATGTTGTTTTTATGCTAGCAAGAAATGCTGTACTGTAACATCTGCAGAACTGTTGATCCTGTTGCTGAAATGTTTCCTCAACTTTGACTAAGGTTCCTTCTATTAAATCCCTTTCCCTGCAGACAGTTTGTAGGAATTCAAGGAAATAACTGTATTATAATATATATAATAATATATATTATATAATAAACTGTCTTCTGCGTTTAATAGCCTGCAAGTTTCTACTCTTGTTCTCTAAAAGATGGTTTCTGGCAATTCAGTTTTTGTTACTAGTTGAGGAAAAAAAAAATTCCTTCACAGGGATGTTTAAACTGCCCCAGCTCCCCATTATCATTTATACGCGTCATTTGAGACCTAATTCTTTTTACAGAGCTTTTTTACAGAGCGTATCTTGCAGTAAAACATCTTGTTGCTCTAGTTAAATGTCATAATGTGATGAAGTCATCCAGAATAAAATGTGAGGACGGTTGGGCTGTCTTTGATCAGCTCTGGCTTGGTGGGTGTGTTTTAATCCGTGTGCATTTGGAAGGTGAGAATATACAGGTGGACAGTGGCACTTGTTGATCACCTGTTTCACAGCAGAACTGGGTGAAATGCATTAAGACCCAGAAGACTAAAGATGTAGGGACTGCAAGTTTAGCTTCTTTCATGTTAAGATGCCAGCTTGTAACTGTTGACCAGTTCCTGTATGGTGAAAGACATCGTGCTTTTGCAGCCATCACTTCATCATTGTCTGCTTCATAGGTTACTTGAATTACTTAATGTTATATGAATTAAGTCATAAAGGAAGATAGATCTTGTGACCTGCCACTGGCTTATTTCCCTTTCTCTTTCCTTCCCATCCCCTCTTACAGTGCTTGTGGTATTCTGTGATGTTGGAGGTCCTGGCACATTTGCAAACATTTCAGTTGATATTGATCCCCCTTCAGTTTCCAACCTGTCCTTAATTGCATTGTTGACCTGGCTCCCCCTTGCAGGTGTCTGTCATGTTCCATGTTGCATTGATTAGCCCAGAACTCTCTTCCTTTTTGGCATGAATCTGCGAGCACAAAAAATTAGGTTTACACCCTGTCTCAGAGAGGCTTTNAGGTACTGATTTGGGTAAAGTCAAGAAAAGCAAGTAATCTATGAGAGAACTGCAAGTATCCATGTAGATTTATGGTTTAAAAAATTAAAACTGTGATGGATTCATATTTTTTTAAAAAAGAAAACATAATTGGAGTGGCTTTTATAGTTCAGTGCTGCTTATAGAAGCTTTTCAGATGTTGTTTTTATGCTAGCAAGAAATGCTGTACTGTAACATCTGCAGAACTGTTGATCCTGTTGCTGAAATGTTTCCTCAACTTTGACTAAGGTTCCTTCTATTAAATCCCTTTCCCTGCAGACAGTTTGTAGGAATTCAAGGAAATAACTGTATTATAATATATATAATAATATATATTATATAATAAACTGTCTTCTGCGTTTAATAGCCTGCAAGTTTCTACTCTTGTTCTCTAAAAGATGGTTTCTGGCAATTCAGTTTTTGTTACTAGTTGAGGAAAAAAAAAATTCCTTCACAGGGATGTTTAAACTGCCCCAGCTCCCCATTATCATTTATACGCGTCATTTGAGACCTAATTCTTTTTACAGAGCTTTTTTACAGAGCGTATCTTGCAGTAAAACATCTTGTTGCTCTAGTTAAATGTCATAATGTGATGAAGTCATCCAGAATAAAATGTGAGGACGGTTGGGCTGTCTTTGATCAGCTCTGGCTTGGTGGGTGTGTTTTAATCCGTGTGCATTTGGAAGGTGAGAATATACAGGTGGACAGTGGCACTTGTTGATCACCTGTTTCACAGCAGAACTGGGTGAAATGCATTAAGACCCAGAAGACTAAAGATGTAGGGACTGCAAGTTTAGCTTCTTTCATGTTAAGATGCCAGCTTGTAACTGTTGACCAGTTCCTGTATGGTGAAAGACATCGTGCTTTTGCAGCCATCACTTCATCATTGTCTGCTTCATAGGTTACTTGAATTACTTAATGTTATATGAATTAAGTCATAAAGGAAGATAGATCTTGTGGCCTGCCACTGGCTTATTTCCCTTTCTCTTTCCTTCCCATCCCCTCTTACAGTGCTTGTGGTATTCTGTGATGTTGGAGGTCGTGGCAGGTTTACAAACATTTCAGGTGATATTGATCCCCCTTCAGTTTCCAACTTGTCCTTAATTGCATTGTTGACCTGGCTCCCCCTTGCAGGTGTCTGTCATGTTCCATGTTGCATTGATTAGCCCAGAACTCTCTTCCTTTTTGGCATGAATCTGCGAGCACAAAAAATTAGGTTTACACCCTGTCTCAGAGAGGCTTTTGGCAGATGGTTTAACTGTGCTGTGTAAATACAGATATTTCTTCAAGTTCCAGAAAAGAATTCTAATTGCTTGGGGAGTCCTTTTCAGTTACTAAATAAGAAAATGCTGTTACCTGAGAAGTGTGTTATCGTGAAAAGCTTCTAGAACAGTATTGTAGTTCATGATTTGTGTCAGAGTAAAGGGAGCAGGAATTTCATTTACTTGACTGAGTGACTTTATCTTCCTTCCCAGAGATGGAGCAGTGATGTCATTATCACATTTGCAGAAATGGGATATGGCACTTCTGTTTTCTGGATGAGAGAATGAGTTTCATTTTGAGTTCTATTCTTCTTTGTAAAATTATTTGCCCTAAAGAACACTCAAGGGCAGGAAATGCAGTATCTTCACATTCTGTTTTGGTTTTGATTTTTGGAATGCAGACCCCTGCGAGAAACCAGAGCATAAAGAGGAGTTGCCTTGCGTGAATGATGCTGCGGGACACTATGAAGTCCTGGAGCGACAGCCAGTCAGACCTCTACAGCAGCGACCAAGAAGAGGAAGAACAGATGATTTTTGGAGAAAACGAAGATGATTTGGAAGAAATGATGGATTTAAGTGACTTGCCTACCTCACTGTTTGCTTGCAGTGTTCATGAAGCTGTGTTTGAGGTTCAGGAAGAAAAGGTAAGGTGAGAGGCATATTTGGGGTATGGTATTGCAAGGGTATATACAGCCATTGAACGCTTTTGTCTGGATTTGTAGTGTGTTGCTGCGTGTTATAATTAGGGTGGGGAAACCAAACCTTAGTATTCACCTGGAAAGCTCAGACCAGAATGAGCATGAAGAGCCTGCCCTTTTCAGGCATTTGATACTGTTGATATATAGGCCTTCTCCCGTGCAAAGCTTTTTTTTCCTCTTTATCCAAGGCACCAAATCCAAGGGCAGATTTAAATAAAATCTGAAAGCAAATGCGAATGCTTTATTTCAAGACAAGGATTTTGTTAGAAGAGCTTTATAAACTTGCAGTATTCTGAATAAAACACCTTGTGAGTGGCTTATAAAGACCTTAGCAGGCCAGAGAAGATTTATTTTATTCTAACTTATGTCTTTAGACAAATCTGTGCTTTCATTTCAGGAGCATCAGGATTAATTACGTACATTACACAAGTGAGAGGAAATAGGAGGGGCTGAGAGGAAAGCTTTGATCTGCAGTTTCTTCAGTTTTAGTTTTCAGATGGGGAATGAGAGCTGCTCTGTGCCTCAAAGTTATAAATTCTGTACTTAAGTCAGCCTTTCAGATATTTACTGTGAGCTGAAGAAAAGTGAGTGCTCTTAACATATGGATGTAGTACATTAAAAATAAAAAGAACAGTGACCAGTTAAGAGTGTGCATACACTGCCACATGATCAGTTTGTGAAGAAGCTTATACTGAACATCCTTTTGGATGTTCTGTGAACGAGAGCCATTGTTCTTGGCGTTTGTTAGAATTGTACTCCTGCAGGCATGGAAGGCAGGCACCAGGAAAGACTGCTGAGGCTTTAGTGGCTGTTTTGCAGATGCAGTGCCTTCTATTTTCTTTGCTCTATTTTAAAGAGGGAATGAGCTACAGTTCGTTAGCTGTTAGGGAGCTGTTGGATCAGGTCCAGAGGAGGCTACGAGGATGATCTGAGAGCTGGAGCACCTCCCATAGAAGTACAGGCTGAGAGAGTTGGGGTTGTTCGGCCTGGAGAAGAGAAGGCTGCAAGGAGACCTTAGAGCAGCTTTCTAGTACCTGAAGGCAGCTACAAGAAAGCTGGGGAGGGAGTATTTACAAAGGCTTATAGTGATAGGACTAGGGGCAATAAACTTCAGAGGGGCGAATTTAGACTAAACATAGGGAGGAATTTCTTCACGATGAGAGTGGTGAGGTGCTAGAACAGGTTGCCAAGGGAAATTGTGGCTGCCCCATCCCTGGAGGGGTTCAAGGCCAGGTTGGGTGGGGCCTTGGGCAGCCTGATCCAGTGGGAGGTGTCCCTGACCGTAGCAGAGAGGTGCAACTAGATGATCTGGAAGGTCCCTTACAACCCAAACTTTTTAATGTTTTATATGCCTGGTGTTAAATGTTTCTCATCATATAGCATGACATGTTGCTAGCCTCCGTATGTCAGCAGAAGAGTTAATTCCTAGCCTTGTGCAAGTGCTGTTTTACTATAAAACATGGCAGGCAGCACATGAGAGTATGTAAATCAGATGTCATCTGATGTAAAAAACATTCAAAATGATGTCTCCCTTTCCAGATAAATCTTTAACTCTCTGATGACTATTTTAAATTGTTACTGTTTTGACCAGATCAGCTTCTAGTTCAGAAGAAGTGAGCGGGGACCACTGAGTTTCTTTTCTTTGGGTGGTTACCACCCTTGGAAGAAGGTAGTAAAGCATCAGTTAATCAGTGGAACATTAAATAGCGCAGTGAACTGATTTAATTGTGATGCTACAGAAACAGTGCCCCATAATTCAGTTTGTGTGTGATATAGAAACTGTGCAAGCGAAATGTTTCCCTGCTGAATTGTTCTAAATGTGATTTGTCGTTTTAATGCGCATTTGCTTTTCTCCATGAAAGTTTTCCCGTAGTATTTCTGTGCACACAAGCTGTATCGTGCACACAAGCTGTATCCAGGGAGGGGTGCTAGCTTTTTCTCTAACAACGATGGCAGTTGCCACATTAAACCACTTGTAAATTTAACCACAAATTTAAAGTTCCTTTTTTTTCATTTCAAATAGAGTTTGTAAAGTGTACTGATGATACTGTCAGTGGGCTCACCTAAGCCAATTGTCATAGCCAAGACATTAGTTTAGGTCAGAACTATGTGTAGTATCTGTTAATGTTTACAATGCAGAATTCTTCCTGTTGCTGGGAGAAACAGAAACACTTCAATAAATCATATGGCTTTTATCTGCTGTATGAAACTCAGCTTGGTTGGCCACTGGACACACTTTCAATGTCTTGATTTACATTTGCCTACACCTTCTTTTAAAGGCTGAACACACAGCAAACAGTTCTCAACACAAACGGAAATGGCGCTCTCTGTGCAGGAACAGAAAGCCATGTGAAAATTTTTGTTGGTTTGAGGTTTGGGGTTTTTTTCCTCTTCTTAGAGTGGGATGTTTTTCGTGGTGACCCACATGAGGTTGCTGCTCAATGTTCCTTTAGTTCTCTTGGTAGTACTAGCAGAGCTTGCAGCACTTGGAAACAGGCTGTCAGAATCGGTTTGCCTCTTCCCTGACGTTTGTAGTAGTCACTTCTGTCAAAAATAGATTGCCTCGTTCCAGATGCAAGTACAAATACTTTTTGCTCAGCTTCTTCATTTGTGAAACTTCACATAAATGAGTAATGATTTAATGTTCTGATGAAGAGAAGATGCTAAAAGAGTGCTTTTGATTTGAGATCTAGATATTAAATTCTTACGAAGCATTTTGCTCAGATTCTATTGCTGCCCTGATTCTTACGTCCTTTTTTTTTGACATTTTTTGGCTGTATTTCTTTTTCTATGGTTGATTTGTTGAAGCAACACTTAATAGTTCAACAAGAACTGTTAATATTTAAGTAGTTGAATTTAATGTGGTCAATTTGCACTTTTGTTGACGTCTGTTAGGTCAAACATCTGATGTGTTTACAGAAAAACTGTAAGGTGTCAGAGTTGGCATACAGCTTTTAATAATGTCTTCTTCTACGTAGCATCTAAAAGTATTTGTTCAAGTTTAGTTCAAACAGGAAAAGGTATAAAATTCAGATAGAGTAAAAGTACTTATTGTTTCTTTCTCAAACAGTCACATTCTTGAGGATAATACTGTGATTGGAATGCTGTCTTCATCACTGTCAGTGGCAGGGTTGATCGCCTGGATTGTAATTTTGTGTTTGTCAAGTAGAGGATTTGGTCACTGTGCAGGGAACAGTTTTTGTGATGTAATAAAGACCTTTGTGTCATACAGATTGGAGAGAATTGTGCAAGAAAATAATATTTTTGTTAAAACTAACACAGGCACCATCTGAAGAATTCCTCCCCTTCTGTTTAAAATGAAAGCCCCTTGTCCTGTAATTTATCTTGAAAGAATGAAGGCATCAACAGGATTTTTGTAGGGAAATCAGTGTCTGTTGGAATCCAGCAAGTTGACTGTTGTCATTGGAAGGAGTTCATAATGAAAAAGCTTCCTTTCCTGCTTGATTTGCCCTGATCTCTGAGTGGCAAAATATTATTGGAACACAGGTTGCTTGCATAGTTTCCATCTATTTACTTTAATCTGAGTTTTTTTCCAGTGAATGAAAATTTTCACTAGGAGATTTGTGTGTTTACACCAGGGGAAACACAGCTCTGCGAATTGGATCTCTTGTAGGTCAGATTGCTGGTAAATTAAAACAGATTGAATTGCAAAGCAAAGCAAAAAGTAACTGATAACGTGTAGTGATTTTGGAGATGCTGGTGTTAAAAGTTCCAGTGCTTTCGTTGACATCTGCACTTCAGAGTAAGCGGCGCTAGGTGGCAGGTTGTGTTAGGAGTTCCTTCACATCCAGGTGCTCGGGGAATTCAGATTTAAATATTGAGTCAAAGCTGTACTGCACTGGATGTAGATTTGTGAGTTGGGGCAACTGAGGGACCATAGAAACATGCAGCAATTAAGGAAGGAAGGGAGGAAAGTGAAAGGAAAATGTGTTACCATTGAGTGAAAATGTTCATTTTGTGTTTGGAGCATCTTTGTACTTCATCTCTAGGAAAGGTTTGAAGCACTTTTCACGGTCTACGATGATCGAGTTACATTCCAGTTGTTTAAAAGCTTTAGAAGAGTAAGGATAAACTTCAGCAATCCAGAGGCAGCAGCAAGAGCTCGGATAGAACTGCATGAAACCGACTTCAGTGGGAAAAAGCTGAAGCTGTACTTTGCACAGGTATTACAGAACGTTGAGATGTTGTACGTGTGCCCCTGTTTCCTCTTTGTTCCGTGCCAGTTTCATTTGTGGTGAATATCCAAAGTTACCTTCAACATCATTTTTCTGCACTGAGATGTATTATTTTCACTCAGTGAGGAATTCGTGCTTCAGAGGGCAGGTTTGCTTTACAGCTCAAGCTTACAGAGTTGTGATTGGTTTGGAACAATCTCTATGGAGTGACAAAGCCACCTTCCCCCCTCCCATACAGAAACAAAAATGTGCTGAAAGGAAACAGGCTGTTTCAAAGGTCTCTTTATAGCAGGTGCTTCACAGGCATGTTCTTGGAGTAGCAGTTTTGATGTGTCTCATACAGCGATGTTGTCAGCACTTAGAGGGGCTGGTTCTTCCCTGCATGATGTCTCTGAGGTGTCACACCAAGAACTGACAAAAGCCGTACTACTTTTATTCTTTAAGCTAGGTTGAATGGAGCATTGCTAAAGCAGAGAATGGGCATGCATTGTTGGGGAAGAAGACTAAACAGTATTTGTCACCTTATTCTGTACCTCCTGGCTTTTGTCTGCAGGCATCTGGTGAAATAGGTGACAAGTCCTACCTCCTCCCTCCACAACCTGTTAAACAGTTCTTGATTTCACCCCCTGCGTCTCCACCAGTTGGGTGGAAACAGAGTGAAGATGCCACTCCCCTGATAAACTATGACTTGCTTTGTGCTGTCTCCAAGCTGGGACCAGGTAGGAATATTAACCTGCTTTTGTAGTGCTACTCA